>VMDO01033196.1:0-18231 GCA_007922755.1 Pedetes capensis
AAGAAAGAAAGAAAGAAAGAGAAAGAAGGAAAGAAAGAGAGAAAGGAAGGAAGGAAGAAAGAATAAGAGAAAGAAGAGAAAGAAAAGAAAGAACAACTATGTTCATAATTTGATTTTCCATGCTGCTTAAATGAACATTTGGCTTTTTGCAAGGCTCTAGGAAATTACAAATGGTGTCAACTTAGATATTATCTAAATTGTCTCAGATAAACTAATAATTAAAAAGAACTACTGTAGCAAAAATATTAATAATTTGGAAACAGTATTAAGGAAATTTGGGAGAAGGACCTGGCAACCCCTCCCAAAAGTCAATCTGCTATTGAAAACCCTATGAACAGCAGAGAAGCACTGACAATAGTGTTTCCCCTGTTAAACAGAGGTTCGCTATGAGTCAGATACCGACTCAACGGCACCTAACAACAACAACAACAACAACAACATTAAGGAAATAAATCAAAGTGAAAAAAACTTCACAGCATGAATATTACATGCTTTGTAAAAAGAGCATCCTTACTCATCAATTTCGTTATGTGTTATCTCAATTTAAGTCATCAGTTTCTTCTGAGTTAATGTCATTAATTTATATTTAAATACCTATTTTCTCTCATTTATATTTTAAGTGTGTTATAGTAGGTAAAAATAAAATCTTCATTATAATCTTAATATCTGAAGCATCATCACTTGGTAAATTATTAATCAGTCACTTCAGGAACTCCATATACTTTTTCCTTTCTTTCAACTGTGCAAAATCTCTTTCCAGATCCACTCAAAGCTTTGATTTTTCTATTAGTTAACAGAAAAATATTTTTTCCCATTTTGTTAATGGAGTTGTCCCAGTTGATTTCCACATTATCATTTGCATCCAAAAAGTTTTTGATATGGATAATCAGAGACTTAATAAAATGTGTATTCTCCCCTCCCAATTCACCTGAAAAATTTCCAAACTGGTACTTCCTCCTCTCATATACACAATTCATAAAACTATAAAGTGCATTCCTCTCACTATTACTATATAAGTAAGGGCATTATACTATTGAAAAAAACTACTAGAGAGTTAAATATGAGCTGAGAGATTTCTAAAATATGAAAAAAGACATAAGCAGGTATGATAATCCCTGCAGCCATACCACCGTGGCATCCAATCCTATCAGGTCCTGGAAACTAAGCAGGGTTAGGCCTATTTAGTACTTGGATAGGAGACCGCCTGGGAATACCAGGTGCTGTAGGCTTGGGGGAAGGACCTGACAAGCCCCATTGAAACAATCGCCATTGAAAACCCTAGGAGCAGCAGAGAAGCACTAACAGTAATGTTTTGCCTGTTGTACATTGTTGTTGTTTTTGTTAGGTGCCATCGATTCGGTATCCGACTCATAGCGACCCTCATAGGGTTTTCAATGGCTGACTGTTTCGGGATTGCCTTGGGAGTGGATTGCCATGTCCTTCTCCCATTTTTGCGGTGCTGGGAATTGAACTCTGGTCCTCAGAGACTGCAGCACAGCGCTTTACCAACTGAGCTAAATCCCAGCCCTCTGTTGTACATAGAGTCACTATAAGTCGGATATTGACTCGGCCGCACCTAACAACAACAACAGGGTGTGCTAATAACTTCACTATAATGTATGAAACATAGCCCAGCATGGTGGCACACACTTGTAATCTCAAGATTCAGGAGGTTTATGGAAGGAGAATCTCAAATTTAAGGCCAACTTGGACTACATAATGAGTTTACAACCTTCCTGAGCTACAGAGATAGTGAGACTGTGTCTCAAAAAATCAAAATAAATAAATAAGTATATAAATAAATAAATAAATGAAGCATTGTCTCATTGTGTCTTTAAATATAATTTTACTAATGACTGATGATGTTAAGCACTTTTCAATAACCGGACATTTGTTTTCACTAACTGGACACTTGATATCTCACTACTAGAAAATACCTATTCATATACTTTATGAATTTCTAATTAGGTTATTTGTTTTTATTACTGAGTTGTAAGAGCTTATTATGTGTTCTAAATATAAGTGTGTTATGCTACCTATGATAACAAAATATTTTCTTGTATTCAGTGCATTGTTCTTTTCCTTTCTTGACAGTGTCATTTTATGTATTAAATATTTTAAATTTGATGAAGCACAGTTTATACAATTTTGTTTTGTCACTTGTGCTTTTGATGTAATATGTAAGAAGCCATTGCCTAAACCAAGGTCACAAAGAAATATCTACATTTTTTTAGTGTTTTAAAAGTTTGGGTCTTACATTTAAGTTTATGATCTATTTTGAATTAACTTTTGTGTATAATGTGAGGAAATTTGCCAAGTTCAGTTCTTGTATGTGGATACCCAATTGTCCCAGAGTCATTTGCTGAATATAAATTCCTACCCTCCATGAGTTTTCTTGGCATTTTTCTCAAAAGTCAGTTGATAGTAGGTGTAAGGGTTTATTTCTAAATTCTTGATTTTATTCTCTTGATCTATAGGTGTGCTTGTATCCTAGTTTTAGTGTCTTGGTAACTGTCGAATTTTACTGTAATAAATTTGAAAGCAGGAGGCTCAATTCTTCCATGTGACTTCATTTTCTTCCTGAGATTATTTTGGCTATTCCTGGTTACTTGAATTGGCATATGAATTTTAGAATCAGCTTGACAATTTCTGGGAAATAAAAGCTGAGATTTTTAAAACAATTGCCGTGAACCTTGATATAAAATAATGTAGCAATGACCATTCCATCTTTGTACTTTATATCTGTGTAACTGGAATGAGTATTAAATTTTATGAAATGGCTTTGATTTATATTACTATTATTGTTATTATTATTATTATTATTATTATTATTATTATTATTATTATTATGTTACTTGCAGGTTGTTCCCAGAACCTTGCACATACTTCGCAAGAGCTCTACCAGTGGGCTTACCCTCAGCCCATATTTAAATTTTTTATCTTGAAATAGGGTCTCACTAAGTTCTACAGGCTGCCTCAGTCTTCAAACCTGATATCTTCCTGCCTTGGCCTCCTTATTTACTGGGATTACAGGTGTGAGTCACTCTGACCAGCTCAAATGGCATCAACATCTGCAATTGATTTGTTCTATTTTATATACTGCCATTGTGAGATAGTTTAGAAAAAAATGTTTCCTTTCAAATTTTCTATAGATTTATGAGCATTGAAAACACATTATGAATGACATTTTATATTCTATTTATTTTTATAATCCAGATAATTTCATAAAAACTGGGAAGTACTAATCCCTTGACACAATTAAAAATGCTATAAAATCATCTGTACTTGGAGAAATCTTAGAAAATATCTTTGTTGTCTTATTCTTTGTCAGTTTATATATTCTTCTCTTCCTGTAGTCAATTCTAGCAATTCATTTTTTCTATGAACTTCAAATATTTGTTACTTTTATTTTTGTGACTATGACATTTTCTATTGTCAATTTAAATTTTCAGTGTTCCTATAATTGTAATTCTATTCTCTTTCCATATTATTATGCATTTGTTATTTTTATTTTTGTCTGAATCATTAAGAATTTTGTCTATTTTATGATCTCACCAAATATGTTAAGGCAAACTTTAATACCCAAAATTGTTCTATGAAAGGTTCTGTGGACAAATTAAATATTCTTTTTGAACATTCACAAAGCACAATATCAAAATAAGATCTTTGAAAAATTTTACAGTTAAAAGAATAAATAATAAAACCTCTCTCCACTTAATAAAATTTTCACCCAAGTTAATAATTATCACAGAACTTTTAAATGCTTCTAACATCCCTAATATTGAATGTAAGTAATATTCAACAGAATATAAGATGGTAGCTACTGATCAGTCATAATACTTACCTCCAACTCCAAACTTGCCTTTAAATACACTTATTATTTTTATTTTGTTTTCAAGTTTATTGACATTTACTATATTTATAAATTATTCTCTCACTTTCTTCTCAAATTTTGTTGTAGATTTTACCTAATTTTGTGTTGAATATGTTTCAGTAGTTGTCAAAATATCCTTATATTTTAATCATTAAAAATCTATTTACAAAATCACATTTTGTTTTATTCCAATGCATGCATGCTTATTTTGATCTAAAATAATTTAATCAAAAAAAAAGAACTGACCATTAAATTAGAATGTCAGACATAGAATCATGTTTTAAGGTTTCTGAGTGATTCTAACTTGTGGTTAGATTTGATATCATTGTGATCAGACAAGCATCCTGCCTCCACTCTGTCTCCAGTGTGTTCTCCCCATGATAAAACAGAATTTTCTACCATGCATATCAAACCTTATCCTCACTTAAATTCCTTCAGTGAGATGATGGAGATCAGAAATTTTACCTCAAAATATGACTGAGAAACAGTTCAGAACATGTCATCCCAAATTATGACTCTGAAAGTGTTCAGGACATACCAGGCCAAAATATGCTACTTTGATGATTTTATGATTTTTGAGCTGGAGATATTTGAAAGAAACAGCAAATTCAGGAAGAAGTTTTCTCTAAACTTATCTTGTTTTCTTAATCACTTATATTCAAGGAAGAGCTCAATTAATCCAGTCTCTAGGAATTTCAGTTTCATCTACCAGGAAAGACCAACTCCTGTCCAAAAAGAAAAAAAGAAGAAAAAAGAAAAAAAAAAAAAAAAAAAAAAAAAAAAAAAAAAAAAAAAAAAAAAAAAAAAAAAAAAAAAAAAAAGAGGTGAATGGACCTGGTGGTGGGTGCCTGTAATCCTAGCAACTCAGGAGGTGGAGACTCAAGGCCAAAGGCAGTCTGCATAACTTAACAAGATCTTGTGTCAAGAAAAACAACTTTAAAAATGGACTAGGGGAGCATCCCAGTGGTAGAGCATTTGCAAAGTACACGGGAGGCCCTGTGTTCAACACATGAGTACTGGAGAGGAGAGAGACACAGAATAAAGAGAATTCATTTTTTTCCTAAAAATCATTTGCTGTCCTCTAAGTAATCTACATCCTATTATCCCTTATTAACATTGTATATAAGTTCTCAAATCTTACCACTTTTTTGAGTATTCAATGCTTTTTCTATGATGCACCTGTGCTCATAATAAAATTTGATACATGTATACATCTTTCTTCCTGTTAATCTGATTATCATGAACTAATTCCATTCATTCAGTTATAAAACTCAAGAGGGCAAAATAATCCCTTCCTCTGCTACATTGGCCCTATTTTTCACTATATGAAATATAATGTGTCATATCTTTAATTTTATATAACCCTGGTTTGCTTCTCCACAACACCTGTCATTGTGTATGCACTTATTAAAATTTTCTTATAAACAGAACTCTGTGCAGCACCTAAACTTATCTTGTTGCCTCACCTCATCCAACTTCTGCATAAGCTGCTTCATATGTCTGGGATGAACCTGTCTCCTCACATCTTCTAACTCTCTTATCTCTCAGCTCTCAGTGCAAATACTCATATCTCTAAGAAATTCTTACTGATACTAAGATTGCAAACACAACACGGCATGCCAATTGACATGGGATTTCAAATGAACAGAGAATTATTTTAACATACATAATGTCTTGTGGAATTGCATAAATGTCCACAATATAAAAAATTATCTATTTGAAATTCAAATTTCACAGGGAACACTGTATTTTTCTTTGTTAAACTTGGCAACACATCCTCTTTCTGTACCGTCATTGATGAGACTGAATTGTCCTTGGGAGGTTATATGTTAATCTTTAGTGCTCCAGCAGTTCATTTGGCACACATTGTTCTCATCTGCCACCCTTAAACAATTGTCTTGAGAATAGAAATTGTCCCTTATCATTTTTATACCTTTCCGTGCACAGTGTCTCACATAGTAGAATCTTCACATTAATCCCTTCCCTTAGTTTAAAGGCATGCCATTGGTCACACTAAACTTCAGCCGTATCTACCATGTGTTATTTTAACTCTTGAACTTTCTTCATTCTTTTTCAGAAGTAGAAAAGACTTGGCCCTATTGTATACTTTCTTGCCTCTATATTTTTCCTGTGAAATTTGCATCAAGATTGCAGAGTAACTAGAAATCAAAAGACTAATAACTTTCTGATAACTCAGGGTGAAATATAATATTTATTTTGGAATAAATCTTCTGTACACTTATAGATAGTATCTGCTATAAAAGTTGTTCTTCTCCCTTAATAGGTAAAGAAAAGGGCAAAGATGATGTCCATGCCTCCAAGCTCCTTTGTATCTATATTTAACATATATATCACAAATAAAATATGATTTTACATGTTTTATTTAGATTATGGTCAACTAAAATACTCTAATCCACCCCCAAAATATAAATCAACCATTGAAAACCCTATGAATAGCAAACAAGCACTGACATTAGGGTTTCATCTGTTCTACTTTGGATCGCTGTGAGTTGGACACTGACTCAAAGGCACCTAACAACAATAACACTCTGATATTTTATGTTTATTTCCAGGCAAATTTGCTCATAGACATGGTACATACACATACACACATAGTCACACACATTTGTCTGTAAGCATAATATTATAATTATGTGTCCACCAGAATACATTCTTCATATATGAGGCTAATTTCCTACTTGTCAAAAAGATCCTTTGTTTCCCTGACTCTCAGAATAATGCTATGTTTAATTTAGTGTTATCTCTAAACTGATAGTCATACTCTCAAAATCTTTGTAGCAAGGTTCCAAATTATACTTGGTTTCTCCTTTGATGTACAATTCTGGGCCCACCTGTGTAAAAATTTTATTATAAACACAAAAATATGATACATTGAGAGAAAGAAGATGCAAACAAGCATCTAAAGTCCATTAGATACCAACATTTAAATTCCCAAAGATACTTTAGTTTGAACCACCCAAACTCTGCAAAGGCTCTTGGCTTTGGGAGGGGTCAGAAAGAAACTCTTTTAAGTGACCAAGCCAGCCTGGTCACAGGGTTTAGGCCACTTGCAAACCATTAGTAAAGAAATTGACCCAGAGGGTCTACAGGGAATTTCTGACTTTAACAGTATATCTTAAATCAAACTGTCTTACATTGGCTAAGAGTCAAAAAACACACAAGGAGATACAGTGTATTGAAAAATAAAGCCCCTCCAGTCTAGTTGTAAATCATCTTTACATTTTACTTTTTAAACTAATGTTTAATAAAAGGATGAACAAAAATTTTAAAAGGAATATAAAATGAAAATGTGGTCTTAGTAAATGGAAAAACCATAGATAACAGCCATATTTAAATTTTCACAAACTAATAACAGCTATTATTCACGTCACCCAACTTGATAAAATCCTTAAAAAATGTCCTATTATTGTTTTTTCCCTCTTCAGTTGTGTAATTGATATTCTTATTATTTTGTGTTATGTTTTGGATTTTCAGTATGCTTTTATTTGGCACAAATTATAGAAGGAATTTTTTCTTTTCACTATAATTATCTATGTCTCACATTTTAACTCACCACTTACTTCCATTTAAGAGAATTCCAAAGAGTATTATTTCACTGACTAGTCAACAGAGTTTAATCAAAAAGATATTTCAGTTGTCCCTCTCCTTTCAGAACCTCTAGCCACAGGAAGATTTTTTTTGCTACTGATTTGTGGTTGTTGTTGTTGTTAGGTGTCATCATGTCAATGTCTGACTCATAGCAACCCTATACACAACAGGCGAAACACTTTGTCAGTACTTCTCTGCTATTCATAGGGTGTTCAATGGTGAATTGATTTTTAGGAGTGGGCTGCTTGATCATTCTCCCAACCCTACAGCACCTGGTGTTCCCAGGCTCCCATTCAAGTACTAACCAGGTCCGACCCTACTTAGCTTCTGAGATTTTTCTGGATAGGACCCCACAGGGCTATAGCTGCAGCCTGCTACTGATTTGGACAATTCATGTATATACTTTAGTAATTCTTAGCACGTTGAGGTGCTAATTTCTCTGGTACTCATTTACTCATTCATTGACCCAAGAACAACTTCTGGGTACATGTAGCCTGCTTGGAAACCACAGTGTCAGGTCGTAGAGAACAAGAGCAACAGACTTCCCACTTCATGAATTTGTAGTATGATAAAGGATGCAGAGGGAGAAAAAAGAACTTGCAAAAGCATGTGGTAAATGCTTGTGATGTGTACTTTAGATGTCAAATTACCCAGATTAAGAAATACCCTAATAGCTGGTAAAGTATTATTTCTGGGTATATGTGAGATTTTTTTTTCTAGAGGAGACTGGCATTTGAATCAGTGAACTGAGAAAGACCATGGTTACCCAATTATAGGTGGAAGGACTGCTGTCACCCACAATCCAACGGGCTGAGTCTCTCTCTGTCTCTGTCTCTGTCTCTTTCTCTGTCTCCCTCTCTCTCTCTCTCTCTCTCTCTCTCTGTGTGTGTGTGTGTGTGTGTGTGTGTGTGTGTGTGTGTCTCTCTGTCAAAGAGAGAAGGGAGAAGCCTGGCCATATTTGTGTGGAGTAGGTACAGAAGGGAAGCTCTACAAGAAGAGCTTGGGTAGTAAGCTAAAAGACTCCCTAGAGGAAGGGTGTTTAGTAATGACCTCTAGCTTCCACAGGTCCTGTACGCCAGCCACAGGAAAAGCTTTCATGTAACTTAAGCATGGATTTCTATATGAGGACCTTTTTTTCCCTCCTCCTTTTTAAACTGTCTTTATTCACCAGTCTATACATTTTATATCCTCTTCAGATGTATCCATTGTGTGCAACCTTCCTCATGAAGTCCTTCACCAAGCAAATACTTCTCCTTTCTCCATACCTGTGTTATTTCATTAGTTTCTCTATCTTCTACTTTAATATCCTTAACACATATTCTTGAGCTGAATGTATTTATCAACTTATCTTTCCCTCTCATTAGACTATTTCCTTCAGAGAAGGCCTTTAAACATTTTAGAATGTCTTATAAAGTGGTCAGATTCTATTATTTTTCATAAATTTGCACATTATGACAAACTAATATTCACAAACCTTGTAACCCTATTTGCAGTGGAGGGCTTGCAAATTCTCACATTGCTATTGTTTTACATTTATTTATTCATTCACTTATACATTCATTATTTTACATTCATGTGACTCTTCCTGTCACTTTTGCTGGTGATAATGAAACCGTAGCTTATAGTGTACTTTTTCATGGTGCAAACACGGTTCACCACTGATAGAAAAACTGAATAAAACTTTAGGTTGCTGATAGCTTGGAGAGAAGAACGAGCTCAAAGGAAATGAATTACATTTAATTTGAAACAGAATTTCTTCCTCAGGAAGATACAATTTGCCAGATATTTAAAGATATTTCTTTAATTTTAACCCTTTGTTTTAATGTGACCAATTCAAAACATTGGGAGTATAAAAACAATATGACTTTCTTTCATATTTGGACAAGAAAGAATCAAGTGTACCTTGATTAGCAGTAAAGACATCATTTTCACTATGTCCATTAACATCCATAATTATTAATCCCGGTACCTACAAATTCTCCTGGCCCCAGTGTAGGTAGTATATTTTATCATTGAAGTTGAAACTACATAGTATAATAGTAAGTGTACTTCATGTGTCAGAGTACTATACCAGTAATATTGAATGTTAAAAAGAGCCAAGCTCTTTACATTTATGATCTCATTTTTTTCTTAAAATTACTCTTAGTTATATATTTTGCTGTTTCAATTTTTCAGAGAAAAAAATAACTGAAGCTTAGAGTCCTGAGATACATTGATCTAGGACATAGAGCTTTAAAAGGTAAAGTTGGAGGATGAATTCACATCAGTATGACTTCAGAATTCAAGCTCTTTATTAACATACCCTGCGTCTTAAGCTCATCAACATCATTCAGTGAATAGGGTGCTACTTTGCATAAAACTGTACTCTCCTTCAGTGCCTCCATGTAATTTGCAGTTGTTTTTACCTTTTGCTGTATCACAAAAAAGTGTTCTGAAAACCTGAGGAATTACACTTTTAAAAAACAAAATCTAAGTGATTCTGACCTGTTTGGTGCCTTTCTATCACTGCAACTAATGCAAATAGCTTAAGTATAAAATCTGTACAATAGGGATGAATGGCTATGTATAAAAAAGTAATTTATTTCATTTTTACTTTTGTTGGTAAACAAATGTACAGTCTCTAAGTTCAAAAGGATCTTAAGTTAGCATAGCCTTGACAAAAGATCATTAATAATAATGGTAGTGATCTTAATTCCTCTCAAAATCTCTGATTTTCATCTTGGGGTAGCACAAATTCCTTAAACCTATTAAGTGCAAGCCCATCTCTCCAAACTACCAAAATATTTTAATTATGCCAGTTTGCAGCCAGAGTGAAAAGTTTCCACCTCTCTCTATTCTGTTATCTTTCGAATATTTTAGGCTAAGATAACTAACATATTTCTTTTGTCCTCTTTTATTTTCCAGTGTAGACAAACCAGTTCCTTCATTAATCTTCAAAACAGTATTTCCAAAATGCTTTCACTGTCCTTAATAAATTAAAGTAGGTTTGCATTTAGGCCTCTGCACTCCAACACCCAGAATAGAATAACTAAAGATAACATTTCATGAACAAAATGGGACTCCCAGCAGCTCTTCTGTGAAATTATTTGTAATACATTCTTATTTGGATTGGATTAATTTCATTGGCAACTAAATTAAATTGATGTGTTTGTTAATAAATACAGACTTAACTAAGATGCCTAAGATATTTTCAATATATGATTACATGCAGAGCTACATCCTTCATCTTGACTATGTTGCTGCTTCTCTGAACAGATGGAAGACATCCCCAAGGTAAATAGTAGTCTATTACATTTTATATTGTTAATCTAATCCTTCATTTAAAGCATTGAATAGCAAAGGCTGAGATGGCACATAGTATCTCTTTCTTCAAATATTACTCAGATCAATAACTGATCATTTAACTATTTTAAGATAGCAAATCCATGATTTTTTGTAGATTACTAGAAACATTAGAGATAAAATTTTATTTTCAAAAGGTTGCAGAATAAGTAGAAGTGAAACTAAATAGAATCACTTAAAAAGGAAGATATTTGCTTAATATTGTTATTGGTGTGTGTTGTCTAGTGGGCTCCAAATCCTAGTGACCCTCAATGGGTTTTTGATGGCTGATTGTTTCAGGAGTGGGCGGCCAAATGGCCTTCTCCCATTTTTGTGGTGCTGGGTATTGAACCCAAGGCCTCAGAGGGTGGAGAGTGGCACTCTACTAACGGAATTAAACCAAACCTGATGTACTTACAAAATACTATTAATAAAAATTAAATTTGCTACAAAGCTTTATGTAGAGTGCAACGTTTTTTTCAGAGGAGTTTCACATTTTAGCATTTACTCTTAAAGTGTACTCATTATGAAATAATTTATTATACATAAACTGTTTCAAACTATGTACACTTAAGAGTAAGTGATAAAATGTAAAACTTTTCGGAAAAAAAAGTTAGACTCTACATAAAAAATAATACATTATAAGCCCATGCCAAATCAGACTATTTATTTTCCTGTTTTTTCTGCCTTCACTAAAATACATGAATAATATAAAGGTGCATCTTACAGTATTTTATTTAATTCTAGGGCTATATATCACAGTAAATATCTAAAACTATATCATGTACATGTCCTCACAACATTAGAGAAGTAAGCAGTCTAAAGCAATATATAAAGCTCTGCCTAGCCAAATGATTGCAGTTTCCTGCAGTTAGAATTCTCAATTTAGCTATTGATGTGCTACTGGCAGTTTACACTGGCTAAGGAAACTAAGGCCCAGCCAACAGTACTTTACCATCATATTTACAAAGAAAAGCAAGCATCAAACTTCTGTGTACTACAGAGTAAATGTGCCAGGAGAGTAAAACTGCTCCCCTGCTCAGCTTGCACAAAGGCTCTTTCTTCCTCTACTGGAGAGAGAAACACTTTCAAGTTCTCTTTAATCCCCAAAGTGTTAGAGGACACTCATAACTATGGCAGTTTTATTCATTTTCCATCACACAGGAAGAAATTGATAGTAACAGAAATGTCCTGATTAAATAACTCAAATGTGAAAACAGATTTTTCGTATGCAAAAGGTGAAGATGGGAAATATACATAAAATGTTATGTGTATGATGTGCTCTATCCCAGTTTAGATTTGACATTTTTACTTCTTATGTCTCTGGGTCTCTGAATTATTGCACACCAAATGTTATATAAGCCTCCAAAAGAAGGAAAGTGTGTGTGTTGGGGGAGAGAGGACTTCTAAATAAATGATATTTGAAAAATGACTTATTTATAAAATATATCTCTATTTTATAGGGGAACACTTTCCACAAAATATGCCATGGTTGTGGTTTAATCTTCCCCAAAGGTTCAGACTAAAAACATGACCTTTATTGGAGATTTTTTTGAGTGATTTCCTTTTTATGAGAATTTAAGATTTAGAGATTAACATCAAGCACTAAAAGGTAAGTTAAAGAAGGAAAACTTCCAATTATCAAATTTATTTACTCCATATTTCATTTTTCATGAGTTTCACTCTGTTGATAGAGGTAATACCATCTTTTCCCGAACAAGTACTATGAAGAAAGCACTTTCTACATGTTATCATATGTTCCAAATTACATGTATCGAGTGAATAAATAGTCCCATTTTTAATTTAAGCTATTTGATAAACTTCAGGTAACTTCATAAAATTCAAGCTGCTGATAAGCTTTATAGCTGAGATTTTATTTAATTCAGTTGCAATGAAATTCTCAAAACAATTTTCACGTTGAAGTATAAAATCTAAATATACAAGTATTCATGAGCTCTCATATAGATGCACACATCATAAATACACACTAAAGAATAAAACAGACTTGGCAAACATTTTCTATAAGAAACCAAAAAATAAGTATTTTAGGTCTTGTAAGATATACTGTTTCTGACACAACTATTCAGCATTGCCATTATCCTTCCAAAACAGCCATGAACATTATGTAAACAAAAGAGTGTGGCTGTGATCCAATAAAGTTCTATTTACAAAAGTAGGTTGCGACTGGATTTTTCTTGTGGTTGGTGTTTTTAACCTGCTAACCACTAACTTAACACAAATCCTGGGAGAAGTTTATGTTAAAATTGTAAATTTTAATATAATGTATTAAAGAAAAACTATGTGATAGAATTTCAAACTGAAAAGTAATATATTAAGGCTAGTAACATAGCTCAGTAGCAGAATACTAAAGGACTTGGGTGAGATCTTTAACATAACAAAAAATTAGACAAAACAAAAGGTAACATACTAACGAGATCATACTAATAGATTATGATAACTGCCACCTTGACAAGTGAATTATACAAGGTGTCTGTGTGTTTGTATAGTTTCAGAGTTAGACTGAAATTGACACAGGCTCAGATTTAGTCTTTTCACTTTGTTTATACATTGGGAAGAAAACCTCAATTTATAAAATGTTTCATACCACTCAAAGTTTTCGAAGGTGGACACTTGAATTTCTTCCCTGCAGTGATTCGTTTAATTTCAGTTTATATAACCTTCTTCTTTTGTGTAATGCACATAGTATCTCATAAGCAGAATTTGCTTTGTTTTATAGTATATGTATTGTCTGTATTTCTCAAGAGCTATTTATAAACAGATGATAGTCTTCTCCATTGAAAATTTGATTTATAAAATAGCAACAACAGCAACAAATAAAAGGAAAAAATAGCAGTGTAGAGAGGCAGAGTAACCAACTGTCTAAATACTTCTTAATATTTTGCCTATGTATTATGCAGTTTTAAAGAGAAAGGTTATTGTGGCCTGAATTACAAAGTAGTGAGAATCAATGCAGACTACACACAAAGTGAACTTAAAGCAGATGAGGTCAAGAAAATGTGAACAATTTGCAGAAAAGAACTCTCAAAAGTTCCTGTGACAAAAATGCAATTATTTAGAATCTGAAGTGTTAATAAAATTCAACAAGTGTTTATTTCATACTATAGTGGAATCACAGGAAAATTTGTCTAATAACTATATCAGTCATTAATATCTCTTCTTTCAGGGATAGGATGAAATAAAAGGGGGTGTCTATTCTTACCTCAAGTAGTTGAAAAACAGACAATAACATAAAAGAATAGGTTAAAATATTGAAAATCACATAGTACAGATAGTAAACCCTGAGCGTAGTAAAGACAAGACAAGACTTCCAACTGTCCCAAATAGTTCGAAATACTTCTAGGTTGTAGCAGAGATTGGGAAAACCACCAAATGATCTTGCTGAACAAAGAAAGAGAATGGGATTTCCCTGCAAGTGAATGGGGCTAAAGTTTACTACGGAGAACACCAGAAACAGAGCTACACAGAAAGAGAACTTTCCAAGATTTGGAAAAGCACTTAGACAAGTAATTATCCAGATATTATGTTGAGGAAAAATCATCCAAGTCCAGTGAAAGACCTACCTATTATGATCATATTATCACTTAAGTAAAACATAACAGGGCCAGAAATAGATCTTCTTGCCACCAACTAAGAAAGAAAACTTATTATTCACAAAGAGTCACACAGAGTATTCAGAAAAGTGTTACCTCAGTAGTATGTCAAAATTATTCTTAAACTAGTGGTTTTTTTGGTCACAATTTTAGAACAAGTCACTAAAAGATCAAACATAACTATTGACTTACAAAATGCTCAAGAATGTAAATAAGGATACAAAAATATCTAACACCCCAAAAAAGTGAAATTTACAGTGGTTGGCAGCCAATATATCTGCATGAAAGAAGTAATCCCTAAAGAGGTGAAAATTTAATAGATGTAAACAAATACAAATATGTCACAGATGATAGATTTAATGAGCACATGAAAAATTATTATTAATTATAAGACTGTAATTTGAACTATATATATTTTAAGAAGGTAAATGCATAATGGCCAGACTACAGACTCAGATGAGCTGTCAGTCAAAAATAGATAGAGACATATATATGTATATTTATATGTATATATGTATGCATATATATACATATATAAATACACACATATACTACTTGGGGGAAGAAAGAAGACCATTGAGAGAGGGAAGAGGGAGATATAAAGGTAAGGAGAGGAGAATGTGGGCAAAATACATAACGTACATGTATGAAAATGCCATAATGTTATAATGAAACCCATTATTTTGCACATCAATAGAAATATGCTTATAAAAAATCAAGTTAAATTGAACAAGAAGAATGTAGAGGAAATGTTGAACATATTGATTAGGGAATATAGAAAAAACAAAATATAATATAACTCAAATTTTTAGAGGTAGAAAAATAAACATTGTCAGAAATAAACATGATGCAATTACAAACAGGTCAGCCACTGTTAAAGAAAATGTTAGTGAACTTGAACATAATTACACAGAATAAAATATAAAGCAAAAAGAAATGATCATTAAAACATAAATATGGCATCAGTGAGTCATAGGACAATTTTAAGCAAATATACAGGTACCTCACAAGTCTGTCAGCTTGTCATGCTACGGGGGATTACATGTTGATGAGATGCTGAAAGTTATGCCACCAATATTTCCAGTACAAGCAGAGCCACCCATGGATGATAGGTTTCAGCTGAACTTCCAGATTAAGACAGACTAGGGAGAAAGACCCTGAGGCCACTCCCCCAGTAAAAGAACCACTGAAAAGTCTATGAATAACAGAAGAATTATCACATATACTGTCTGGAAATGAGCATTCAAGAAATGATGGGGGGTGGTGAATTACATCCTCAAAGTGGTTGTTGTTGTTGTTGTTGTTAGATGCTGTCGAGTAGGTATCCAACTCATAGCGACCCTCATAGGGTTTTCAATGGCTGAGTGCTTCAGGATTGCCTTGGGAGTGGGTTGCCAGGCCCTTCTCCCATTTTTGCGGTGCTGGGAACTGAACTCGGGACCTCAGAGACTGCAGCGCAGCGCTCTACCCACTGAGCTAACTCCCAGCCCCAAATTGTTGTTGTTAGGTGCCGTCGAGTCGGTATCCAACTCATAGCGACCCTCTGTACGACAAGGGAAACACTATAGTCAGTGCTTCTATGCTGTTCATAGGGTTTTCAATGGCAGATTGATTTTTGGGAGGGGGTTGCCAGGTCCTTCTCCCAAGCCTACAGTATCTGGTGTTCCCAGGCGGTCTCCCATCCAAGTACTAACCTTAATGATGGGAATGGAGTAAAGCCCCTGGGACCTCCTTTTGCTGATGTGGCATGGCTCAAAATGAGAAGAATCCACTGTAAATATCTATTAATTGAAATGTAGAATGTACATAGTATGAATATAGGAAAATTAGAAATCATCAAAAGTGAAACGTAGTACATAAACATTGACATTCTAGGCATCAGTGAGCTAAAATGGACTGGCACTGTCAACTTTGAATCAACTAATCATATGGTCTACTGTGCGAGGAATGACAATTTATATCATGAATGTTCAGAAACCACAGGGTCAGCAGATGCAGACAGGATTACTCTGCACACCAAGAGTTAGTGGCAGAGAGATGTAGGTGGGAACCAGTGCCTTGGTGAGTGCAGTGTCCCCAGAGTATCTTAAGCTCTTTTTACTAGGCTTTATCTTAACATTTATCATTCCTATGAGCCAGGGGGACAGGGGGTTAAAGTATATATTTTTGTGAGTCAGGGAAGGGTTATTTATTATTTATGCTAGCATGTTCTGCTCACTATATGTAGGCAGAGCTGTATCATGAGTGCATGTGTGCAGGGTCTATGCCCAAAGTCAGAGATAACGGATCTATCCTAGAAGAAGTGCAACCAGAATGCTCCTCAGAAGCAAGGATGAGTAGACTGCATTTTGTGTGTTTTGGACATATTGTCAGGAGGGATCAATCCCTTGAGAAGGATATGATGTTTGGGATAGTGATGGGTCAACAACAACAAAAAAGTAAAGAACATTAACTAGATGGATTGACACAGTGGCTGAAACAAAGTGCTTGAATATATAAAAGGTTGTGAATATGGCACAGTGTCAGGGAATGTTTCATCCTGCTGAATATAGTGTCACTAGGAATGGGACTCAACTTGAGGCTACCGAATAACAGCAATAATAGAGTACAAATTAAAGCAATAATAATATAATTTATGTCAATTTTAAATATTAATAGAAATTATTTTCAGTACCAATCAATGAGTCAGGAGGGGACTCCTATACATAGACAGGGAGGAGTGTGAATGATTTAACTTTCAGAATAATTGCTTTAAATATGCTATTAAATTAAGCGTCAAAATATATAATAATTCTATTTTTTATAATTTATTCTCATTCTGGGGTAATGCTTATATTTCAAGTAGTTTCTGAGAGTATATGTCACTTTGACATGCAGTTAATCTATAACACTTGCATATGCAACTTTTCTTATATTATACCTCAATGAAAATTAACTTGTCTTATCCTTCTTTATCATCTGTCGTCATCATCATATGACTCTCTTTGATCATCACTTTATTTATTTATTTATTTTTGATACTGCAGGTTGACCCCAGGGCCTCACACTTGTATGCTTTACAAGGGCTGTACCACTGAGCTGAACCCCCAGCCCATTTTTTTTTTTACTTTTTTGAGGTCAGGTCTCACTAAATTATGCAGACTGCCTCTGGTCTTGAACTTGCAATCCTCCTGCCTCCACCTCCCAGGTCGCTGGGATTACAGGTGTGCACCACTGCATCTAGCTTGATCACCACTTTTCATCACATATTCACACATGCTCAAATGTGGTGGTGGTTGTTAGGTGCCATGGAGTCAGGTACGACTCATAGCAACACTACATAAAACAGAGTGAAACATTGCTTGATTCTGTGCCAGGAACATGGTGTGTTTTGTGTTTAAGTCCACTGTTTCAGATACTGTGTTCATCTATCCACTTTGAGATCTTCCTTGGTTTCATTTCTCTGTATACAGTGTCACTAGGAATGGGACTCAACTTGAGGCTACCTAATAACAGCAATGTTGTTGTTGTTGTTAGGTGCCGTCGAGTCAAATCCGACTCATAGCGACCCTATGTACAGCAGATCGAAACACTTGCCGATTCTGGGCCAGGCAAACCATCTTATTTATGTTTAAGCACATTGTTGCAGACACTGTGTTAATCCATCTGGTGGAGGGTTTTCCTCTTTTCCGTTGACCTGCCACTCTTCCAAACATGATGTCCTTCTCCAGGGATTGTTCTCTCCTGACTACATGTCCGAAATATGTAAGACGCAGTTTGGCCATTTTTACTTCCAAGGAGCACTCTGGTTGTACCTCTTCTAGGACAGATCTGTTG
>VMDO01033197.1:0-18211 GCA_007922755.1 Pedetes capensis
GGAACCCAAATACAGTGCTTGAGGTTAGTTAAGGTAGTTATTTGAGGGGGACATGTTCCCAGAAATGTGTGATTAGGCAATTACATCATCATTGTTCAAACATCATACAATAGAGTTACACAAACTAAGCCACCTACAAAGCACTAAGTGACATACTTTTTTGAGACCATTGTTATAAATGTGTTGCCTCATTGAACTGTTAATATGTGATATCTGACTGTATGAGTAGTTTGGAAACATATTAATTCCATAAACATTTATTGAATGTATACTGTGGAAAACAAAGTGATGACAGAGACATATATCTCCTATTGACTACAGTCTACTCTAGTAGATAATTAGTCTAGTAATCAAGAAAAAAATTGTGAAGTATTAAAACAAGAGAGTCACAGAACAGGAGTTCCCAATCTCATTTCAAAATTACCCATGGATTTAAGAGTTTTTCTCTACTACCAATCTGTCTGCCTCCCTCATGTGTATGTTGTTATTAGGCGCCATCCAGCCAGGTCTAACTCATGGTGACCCTATGTACAACAGAATAAAACACTCCTCAACACCATGCCATGCTAGGCACTATTGCCAGTGCTTCTCTGCTATTTATAGGGTTTTCAGTGGAGGATTGTTTTCGGAGTGGATTGCCAGGTCCTTCTCCCTAGCCTGTAGCACCTGCTATTCCCAGGCAATCTCCCATCCAAGGATGAACTAGGTTGACCCTGTTCACATTCTGAGATCAGGTGGGATCGAATGTCCAGGTACTATGGCTGCAGACTCTCTCATAGATATATGTATATATATCTCATAGTGTATAGATCATATTTATTTTTCCAGTTGCTCTAGAATGAGGAATAATGGGGTGCCATGGCCACTATACCCAAATTTTTCCCAAAAATATTACCTCTGTTGAACTTCCTTCTCAAGTTTGACCACTCTGAAATTTGAACATTAATGAATATGCAAGACAGAAAGAAGGGCTGTTAGAGAGCAAACAGGGAAGCTTCATAAAACTCCTTAATACGAAAATCTAGAATTCTTTCTAGGAAGAACAAAAGTACAGAGTACTATTTGTGTTTTTTATCTGCATTAACAAAAAACTTATTTTGCTTTTCCTAGGTTATAGAAATCATTGAGAAAGGGAATTAAAATCTTTAGTTTCATATAAAATATCTTTTAATATTAATCAAATTGCAATTTTTTCTGTAGCACTTTAGGAGTACATTGATCCTGCTTTGTTTCATTGTTCTAAACAGATAACATAACCATTGCTGAGGGTTGGCAGATAAATGTGACCTTGAATATTCGCCCATCCACAGGCACTGGTGTTATGCTTGCTTTGGTTTCTGGTAACACAGTGCCTTTTGCCTTGTCGCTGATGGGCTCCATCTCTGGAAATTTTCAGGTAACTACTCTGAACCTTTCGTTTTTCTTGAAGTAGATATAATAATATATTATAATAATATACAACTTGAAGAACTCCTTTGAAGATAAATGACACAGCTTACGTAAATGTTTGGCACAATCCCCAGCATATCATTGAGGACTTATTAAAGGTCTGTTATTACTACTTTTTTGTTGGCTTATTTCCAAGTTATGAAATGAGAAGAAATGTTGGGGAGATTAGAAAACCTTTGGGATCTGCAGTTATGATTAGGCAGTTTCACATATAGGCTGCTTGGAGACATCATAAGGTACATAGACATTCACATTTATCCAGAATCCATGAAGTGCCGTGGGAATTATTCTTTATTAATAAATCAGAAATGAGACTGATAACATTCTAGTCTCAGGTATTCAGTATTTAATTATAATGGTTTATGCTTTCTCACACTCTTAATCTTTTCTCCCTTGAGTAAATTAGGAAAGAAGAGAGAAAACTAAATCTGGTGCACTTGGTTTCTTGCTAGCAACACTTATTTGAAATTAGGAGGAAGAACAGGGAAGTCTTAGATGCCAGGAAAAGTGAAAGTTATCAGAAGATCTATATTATTCAGACTTCTATTAGAGCCTAATAGTTCTGTGGATTCCAACAAGTTTCAGCAAGCAACTTATGTTTATGCCAAGGTTAGCTTGGATACTTTCATGTTTCCAGTACCTTTTACAGAGATATATAATTGAATAGTGCTAACAGTAAACAACAACAACAACAACAACAACAACAAACATTTAAATAAAATAAAGGGAGGGCATTTACTTTTCAATTTAGAGGATGATTTGGAGGGAATTTCTATAGGGTAAACATAAGCAATCAAAGAGTTCTTGGTGAGGTGGGGTTTTTTGTTGTGGTTTTTGTTTCATTTTTTGTTTTGTTTTTTTAAATCTGATCTACAAAGAATTTACTGCATTTGGACTTGAGTTTTTTGTTTACTTGTTTGTTTTTAAACAGCACAGAATTCCTATCTTTAACACTGTATCTATGCCTGGGTTACTATGAGTGGGACCTGTATTGACAGTACCTAACAACAACCTCAACAACAGATCATGCCAGAGAGGAAGTTAATTCATATCATGCCTTTGATATTTATTTTATCTTTTCTGTGTTTGTCTCCATGACTCTTTTTGCATATGAGGTTCCATTACCAAATTCTATGTACAATATTTCATGATTATTTTGTATATCATTGATCATTCCGGAATACAGTCTCAACTGACTTAATGAGTTTAAGAATATGGACAATAGCAGATTTCTTCAAATAATCACTATTTGGGAAGTATGGGCTTTTATTTAGCATAAATATCTTGAATTTTTAGATAAACATTTCAGACAATCTTTCTACCACATGGGAAGCATCATAAATCCATCTCCCTAGATTTTATTTTATTTTCTCTGTCTTTTTATATTCCCTCTATACTTTCTGAGCCTGTCTGCACAGGTCATGCTCAACAAATTGAATAATTCAGATGTATTGACAGTATGAAAATTTCCACAAAATGAATACATTTCCCTTTCTGGGAATCTTCTATAAATATTCTTTAACTTATTGATGATATTCTCTGATTTTTCTTTCTCAGAGCCTCTTTGACCACTTTGCCCTCAGTCCATAGGGTTACTTGGGTGGCACTAACAACACTATCTTGCTGGTATACTACTAAAGCACTTTAAAATTTCCAAGTCTTTTCCCCCTAAAAAGTTCAACTCCTTCCTTTTTTATATGTGAGTTTTGAAGGTAGGAAGTCCCATAAATAAAGATATTAGTTTCGATTCTACTTAATCTTCTTGTTGTTGGTAAAATAACTGTCACTTTATTGATTTTTCAGAAGCCAGTATACATTTACATCTTTGCTCACCAAGAATTTGTAAAACTAATGTAGTTTTAAAATTATGATTGCTGTAATAATTGTCACTTTTAAATTTAAACTTAAAGGCTCTACTATATATATTTTTTTCTCATTGAAACTCAGTTTTTAATTTCAAAACTCAAAAGTTATTATTAAATGGCATTACTATTATAGTACTCATTTAAATTGAGTCTTTGTTCTGCTCTTCAGGATATTCTGGTATCTGTTGAAAATGTGATAGTGTCTCGAATAGAGGCCATAAATCTTTGTTCAGGCCAACAATCCAACTTGAAATTGAGAGTCAACAGAAACAATCTGGAACTGCGGACTTCACTTAAAAAATATATCATCTACTCTGAAGACCTTCAAAATCACCTAGCAGTCTTGGACAAAGCAATGAATGGAACAGTGGCCACTTATTTGGGTGGCATTCCAGGTATCTCATTACTCTTCTTTCCATTTAAAAAAGTATATTTGTACTCAAATTTGTGATATTTCAAGCATATAATTTTAGTAAAATGGTATAAGAAGGAAAGATATAAATTTCAGTATCCATTATGTTTTTTCTAGATGCTCTACCAACACTTATTGAGTACATTTTTATTTGATCTTTTTTTCTACTAGTGAACTGAAACTAATTTATTTTTACTGCATTTGGCTATCTAAGCTAGAAAAGATATATTGGTTAATTTCATCCTCAAGACAGTCTTTTAAGTTCAGTATTTATTCTTTAGTTTATTCATCATCTATCCAATGTTTATCCTCCGATTATTTAATTCACCTATCATTTACCTAGTGTTTATTAAGAACTGAAACTGAGCCTGGGGGTGCATTACTATAACACCAGTACTCAGGAGGCTAAGGTAGGAAAAGTGCCTCAAGTTTGAGGCCATCCTAAGCTACTTAGCAAGACCCTGTATCGAAGAAGAAGAAGAAGAAGAAGAAGAAGAAGAAGAAGAAGAAGAAGAAGAAGAAGAGAAGGAGGAGGAGGAGGAGGAGGAGGAAGAGGAGGAGGAGGGGGGAGGAGGAGGGGGGGGGGAGGAGGGAGGAGATCTTGGGATATAGCTCAGTGGTAGAGTGCTTGCCTAGCATGTGCAAGGGGATTCAATTCCCAGCAGTCAAAAGCCAGAAAAAAAAAAAAATCAATAACCCCAGCCCCTAAATACAAAAGTGTTCTGAGCTGGGTGCCATGGTACACACTTATAATCCCAGCAACTCAGGAGGCTGAGGCAGGAGAATTGCAAATTCGAGGCCAGTGGCAGACTATGCGACTTAGCAAGACCCTGTCTCAAATAAATAAATAAATAAAAATTAAAAAGGAGCCAGGGGTTCATCTCAGTGGTAGAGCAATTGTTTAGCATGTGCAAGGCCCTGGGTTCAGTCTCCAGTATTGCCAAAAGATAAAGTAAAATAAAATAAATAAGTAAAACAAAAGAACTTGGGTCCCAGATACTAGGGGACTAGGGATAAAGTAATAAACAAAAATATGCTGTCCCTGCTGTTAAAGTTTTTACAGTCTAGTTGCAGAGGCAGATGTTAAGTAGCTGATTAAGAAAACATCAAAATAATTAAAATTGTGATTACTTCTATCAAGGAAAAGAGCTTGAAAATGGGGACTTGACTTGTAGTGTTGTAGTGTCCAGGAACAATGTCCCTGGATAAGAGACTAAAATATAAATCTGATATCTGAAGGATTAAATTAACCAGGTGGTGGGAGTGGAGATTGGAATATATGTAGGTGGAATGATCCATGTGTAGACCAAGTGGGACGGGGTTGACATGCTTGAGGGATGTACAGAAGATCTGTATGGGTGAAGTTTATGAAGCAGGAGAGATGGTAGCGTAAGTTGAGGCTGTAAACTGTGGATGGGTGGGGGGCTTACATTGTCAGTTCAGGGTCTTCTCATAAGACAGGAGAATCACTAAAATGTTTTAGACAAGGAAGTGATATATCAATATTATAATTTAAAATTTTCACTCTGGATGAATAGATGGGAGGGAAAAAGTAGATACAATTAACTTGAGTTGGGAGGCTCTTGAGTGGTCCGTTGTTGTTGTTGTTGGGTGCCGTCAAGTCGTGTTCGACTCATAGCGACCCTCATAGGGTTTTCAATGGCAGATTGTTTTGGTATTGCCTTGGGAGTGGATTGCCAGGTCCTTCTCCCATGAGTAGTCCATTAAGAAGCCATAATAATTGCAGCAAATAACCACTTACAATAGACTGATTCAGAGTACTTCAAAATGTCAGCTAATTTAAATTTCAAAGTAATGAGGTAGGTACAGTTATCCCATTTTATACATGAGGAATCTAGGAAGTTATTGCACTTGGGTAATGGCTGTGGAGGCAGTATACAGTGAACAGATTAGAAATATATGTAAAATTAGAATTAATAAAATTTAATAATTGAAAGGCAGGTATAATGATATTCTTAGGTATCTGGCATAAGCACTCAGGGTGGAAATTCCATAATCCAAAATGGGGAAAACTACATGAAAAACAGGTTCATCTTTAACTTAATATTGGAAGCTGTGAAATTGGCACCGATGTTTTACTTTAAATGGAGAGAGTGAGGGAGAAACAAAAGGAGGGAGGGAGAGAAAGAAAGTGATGTAGAAGCATTTGCAAGTACTATTTGCAGATTATTCTCACGGGGAGAATTCTGAGTTTAATGTCTAGACATCTAGTATCCTTTATTATATTGCTTCAAATGTTCAGGCTCTAAATTTCATATATATGGGACTTTTATCTGGGTTTGGGGGAATGGAAGAAAATGGGCTTCAAAAGTTATAGAAAGATAGACAGGGTTTAAGTAGTTAACAAGGTTAATTTTACAAAGCCTAACAATAGTTGAAATGAATGAGTATATGTTGAGACTCCTGTACTACCTTATTCACAAATTGGTTGAATGCAATTTTAGGAAATTTCAGTAACACTGAGGATTTCAAGGAAGATTGTGTGTGTGTGTGTGTGTGTGTGTGTGTGTGTGTGTGTGTGTGTGTGAAGTAGGAAAAATTGAAGGGAGTGGAAAATTGAGAAATTATGAGCATGAACTATGAGATGAGTGAATTATTAATCTACAAAGTTATTGTTAGGTGCCATTGAGTCAGTGTCCAACTCATAGTGACCCTATTTACAGCAGATGAAACACTATTGTCAGTGCTTCTCTGCAATTCATATGACTTTCAATGGCTGATTGTTTTATGGAAGTGGGTTGCTGGGTCCTTCTCCCAAGCCTGCAGCACCTGGTGTTCCCAGGCAGTCTCCCATCCAAGTACTAACCACTCCCGACCCTGCTTAGCTTCCGAGATCTGACAGGATCGGATGCCATGGTGGTACAACTGCAGGCACAATATACAAAGTTTGTAGTTGTTATTGTTAGGTACCATCGAGTCATTATCTGACTCTTAGCGACCCTATGCACAACAGGTGAAATACTGTCAGTGCTTCTCTGCTGTTCATAGGGTTTTCAATGGCAGATTGATTTTTGGGAGTAGGTTGCAGGTCTGTCTCCCAAGCCTACAGCACCTGGTGTTCCCAGGCAGTCTCCCATCCAAGTACTAACCAGGCTTGACCCTACTTAGTTTCTGAGATCTGACGGGATAGGATGCCACAGGGCAATGGATGCAGGCATATATAAAGTACACACATTAAATTACATGTTAAGAATTGAAATTCCAGGAAGATTGATGAGTCTGAGGATTTTTAAAAATACAGTTCTGTTTGTTCTTGATAAAATAGTAATTATATGTATCCTGAAGATAATATATTTTTTAAAAAAAATATTAGCATAAGCAGTGATATTCAGCTAGACTTGAAAGGGATTCTTAAAATATGCAATTAGCTCATATAAAAGTACAGACTTTGTTCACCATATTGGCAAGTTAGAGATAAAAAAAAACGGAGTCTTTATTTCTGGCATAATGTATTGCTGAGAGAGAAGAATAAAGACCAAGGAATATGCATTATGAATTAAAATTCATGAAGAGGAGACACACACAAAAAAAGAGCAAGCAAGTAGAGATGTGGATATTTTTTAAGTGAACCATAGTTATTAGGAAACCAAGAGTATTACTTGAGTATTAAGTTTGATAAAGAAAATCAAAGTGTAGCCAAGCTGAAAGGCCCTCAAATGACCTTAAACTATTCTCTGAGGAGTTATTAAAATTGCTGTGATGCTGAAAGCTATGCCATCAGGATTTTAGATATCAGCAGGGCTACCCATGATGGACAGGTTTCAGCAGAGCTCCAGACTAAGACTGGCCAGAAGGACCTGACAGCCCATTCCTGAAACAATTAGCCATTGAAAACCCTATGAATAGCAGAGAAGCACTGTCAAATATAGTGCCAAAAAATGAGCCCTCAGGCTGGAAGACATTCAAGGAACAATCAGGGACGAGTTACCTCCTTAAAATAGAGTTGACCTTAATGACGGGAATGGAGTAAGCCCCTGGGACCTCCTTTTGCTGATGTGGTGTAACTCAAAATGAGAAGAAACAAAATGACTGCAACATTGAACTAAAACAAAAAGATCATGTGCATGGGACAGTATTGGGTAGTGATTTGTTCTGTCATATATAGGGTTGCCATGAGTTGGATCTGACTCTACAGCACCCAACAACAATGGTATATGCTAAGTAAAAATTATTTCTTAGGAAAACATAGAAGTCTGCTTTTATCCCAGCAATAATAAAAAGACATATTTATCATAGCATTTAAAATGGCTTCCAAGTAGCAATAATTTGGGGTTGCAAAATGATTTAAAAGTACCTAAGCTGTTGCTCAAATTTAAAGAGAAAAAAATATATATATATTATATATATATATATATATATATATATATATATATATATATATTATTTTTATAATACTAAATGTAGAGCATCACAAGTAAGAATTTTCTCTTTTCTACCCTTTTTTTTTTTCTTGGTGCTGGCGATCAAGCCCAGGGCCTTATGCATAGTAGGCAAATGATCTAACACTAAACTACATCCCTAGCGCCTCTACTCTTCAAGTGTACTTATTTACCTTCAGTTTGGATGGAACTGATTGTGTTTATAAAATCAGAGGAACTCATGGCATACTGAGTTCCATGGCAAGCATAGTATGTTTTATATATAATTTACATACATGTTTTATACACACACACACACACACACACACTTGCATATGTGTATATAAAGTTAAGTAAATACATTTAGTGAATAGAATCACATTATGAACTTCTTTAGGATTGGAATTTAGATAGAAGTGGAAAGTCTGAATAATTCCTCTGTTAGCAAATAAGATGGTGAAAGTCATGGACTAATAGTAAAATATTCTGTTTTTACAGATGTTCCATTCAGTGCCACACCAGTGAATGCTTTTTATAATGGCTGCATGGAAGTGAATATCAATGGTGTCGAGTTGGATCTGGATGAAGCCACTTTTAAACATAATGATATCAGAGCTCACTCATGTCCATCAGTCTGGAAAAACCCAAAGGAAATTTGAAGCATATTTCTATTTTGATAATCGATCTTTCCTGAGTGTCATTACACTTATGTTTCTATTATAGCTGGCAGATATTACCTACGATGTTCCGTCTTTGACTATTTTGTGGTACTTTGACATCCTCAGAATATTTAAAAAGCCCTTTTTCAAAAAACAATCTGTTGTGATATAAATCACATACATTAAAAAAATCTTACTTCTGTTGCTGTCTAGAAATTAAGTAATGAAACACATAAAACTTAAATTTCAGTTTTTTGCTACAAACTACATTGCTTCAATTTTTGTTTGTAAGTGTAAAATTTAATTTCATCATCATTGAACTAGAAGTTAAATATCTATTTTTCTCAGAATGCAAATCAGTAAGCCTCCACAAAGCTCATGTGATTAACTACTATTGATCATAGGCAGATACTAATTTTTTGTTGTTGCTTTTTCCTAATGAAGGCAGAAGGGGTGGTGGCCTATTGAATGTGGACTGAATGGAGGGTCTTAAAGCTTTATTCCAAAATAATTCCTCAGGGGGACCAGCTTTGGCTTCACCTTCTCTTATCTACCTTCACATTTGAACCAGTACCTTTACTGGTAGAAAACAAGGGGCAAATTTTCATGAAAACAGCGGATGAATGTTGCTCCTTGGGAATCAGATTCTATAAAAATGAGACATTAGATTGTGTTGGAATGCATGTGGAAATCTGGGATGGACACATTTCTTCAGTTTGACTTTATAGGCACACAAGCTCTGAACTAGAAAAGGCAGCAGTATGTAGTGGTGGAAAGGAGAATGAACAGATTTAGAAGTTCATAGTTTTCCTTCAATCTAGCTTTTAATTGTAGTAAGTTGTTTAAATGTGATTGTTGAAGAACAAAAGAAACTATGAAAACTAGAATAGATTTTTAACAAAAGAATAACGACAGAGGGATATAGTAAATATTATATTATGCCTTTGTAATCAAAGAAGTAAGGAGTTATGATTGCCAAATAGTTACCGGTAGTGATTTTAGATGGAAATTGTTTTTTTTTTTTTAAATTCTCGAATCTACTTACCATTCATGTCAGGTGTATATGAGATATTTCACTGACAGTTTATAAAACAAACTCTTATTCACTATAGGTATTTTACATCACATAAAACATAATAAATTGATGTGTATTTTAAAACATGTATGAATAATATCTTTATTCTAGCAAATCCTTGAACAGAAGAACATAAAATTACATAATATATATCTAACTCTTCATGTGGTCTGCAGCCATACCACTGTGGTGTCTGATCCTGTCAGATTTCAGAAGTTAAGCAGGGTGGGGCCTGGTTAGTACTTGGATGGGAGACCACCTGGGAAAACCAGGTGCTGTAGGCTTGGGAGAAGGACCTGGCAGCCCATTCCAAAAAACAACCAGTCATTGAAAATCATATGAATACCAGAAAAGCACTGACATAGTGCTGGACATGACACAGTGTCGTGTAGTGTTTTGTTCTGTTGTACATAGGATTGCTATGAGTCAGACCCAAATTGAAGATACCTAACAACAACAGCAGCTCTTCATGCAACACAGTATATCTTCAGTTGAAAAACAGGTAAAGCTCAAAAATTGGTGAATAGTTATATTGCTTGTAAAGTAGACCTCAGAAAGGGAAGAAAGGCAAAAGTAACAACTAATGAGTGTCTGACACATTCCAGAAATTATACTAGATCATATTACTGTTGATGATATCAGTAAGTTACTGTTGATAATGTTAGTATAAAAGGCAAGGAAGGAGAAAAACTGAGGGAAATAAGAGAAAAAGTAAAAAAGGAGCAGAATAAAGGGAAAAATGAATTTTCTTTAGGGGGCGTTCTCTGCTTCTCATTTAATATTGCCACATACAAGGACAGCCATAGGGATCAGTTCCATATTTTACATCAGGAAGGTAGGTAGGAAAAGAAGTAGAAACTTTCTGACATAAAGTGATATTCATAAGAAATCCAGAGATACTATTTAGAGGTTTCACATATATTTGATATGTATTCACATATGGCTCAAGAGGGAGCTTCAGTTAAGAATCTTCAACTTGAACATTGATTTTGATCTTTGCCAAGAAATATGTTTCTGCTTTTAAATAGTCTGTTGTTGTTTGGTGTTGTCAGTCATGTTCAACTCATAGTGACCCTCATAGGGTTTTCAATGGCTGATTGTGTAGGAATTACCTAGGGAGTAGATTGCCACGTCCTTCTCCCATTTTTGTAGTACTGGGAATTTAACCCGGGACCTCAGAGACTGCAGAGCAGTGTTCTACCAACTGAGCTAAATCCCAGCCCAGAGAGTCTTTAGAGTTACTATAATATCCAAAGGGCTAAACCCAACTGAATAGGAAATAATAACACTCAAGTTAGAATTTGGTAATCAGTCCTCAGGTTGTGTTCCCTGGAGATACAAAGTAACTTTTTTAAAGTTGTTCTAATAAATTGAAGCAATAAAACTTTTTCATTTTATCATATCAAAGTGATTTGTTCCTTATTAATAAGAATGTTTTGATTATGATCTTTTATATAGGTTACTTGCTTTAAACTTTCAGAAAACTTATATCTGAAAATTGGATTGTCTTCTATGTACGAAGCATTGCTTAGGGATTCAGTCTCAGTCTCTGGCTATCTTCCTGTCTTATTCCATGAAATCCTCCTTGCTGTTCCTGAATACTGTGCACATGTGAGTGTATTAGTACACATGAACATGGAAGGATAGCCATAAAGCAAAAGCATTAGTAAAAAATAGAGATGGGAGAAAGCAGGATAGAGAAGAATAGTGGTTCTGTGTGAGTGTATAAAACCGAGTAGAGAAAAAAATGAAATAAAAGAGAGAAAAACAAGAAAAGACAAGAAAGACATGAAAATAGATTCAGAGAAAGATTTGGTAAGGTACAGGACAAAGAATGATTGAGAAAGAAAAGAAGAAACAATACAAAAATATATTTCATGAAGAGGGTAAAAACAGAAAATGACATATCTATTTTTATGTGAACATGTAGGAGTAGGTAGTGACAAATTACAATCCACCAAGAGACTAAAGAGAGACAGTAAAGTTGGGATAGAAATTAAAAACAAATCCTTAAAAGAGTAAAAGAAGATGGAGAGACAGAGACATAGAGATAGAGAGATACAGAGCCATAGAAACAGAGTCAGATAAAAGAGACCAGATGAGCAGATAAGACAAGGAGAGTAAAGACTAGGTCAAGGAAAGAAATATGAGCCAGGTGTATAAAACAGAGACACAGAAAAATGGAAAGAAAGAGGGAAAGATAGGAAAAAAATATGAAAATGGAGATAACAATTAAAAGAGGAGGGGGATATCTCTGGTATCTAGAAGCAGAAACTTCTAGAAAATGAGTTAAGAAATAAAAATGAAAAGTGAAAAACAAAGAAAACAGGAAAAGAGAGACACTGCCAGAGGGAACATCCTAAGGAAGACATGAATGGAGAGTGAGGCAGGGAGAGGAGGATGTCAGTTGACCTGCTGTGGAGATGATGTGTCGGTGTCCTGCGGGTGGCGCTGTTGGCCAAGTGGTTGCCACAGTTCACCCATCCCAAGCTCTCTGACCTCCTCTCAGGAAGGGCTCCTCTATGGAAGAACTCAGAAATGATGATTTTGTGTCAATCTGTTAAGAATGAGTGGAAGACCTTCTTGCAACTCCTAATCTCTCTGGCATTTTCTTGCCTTATACCTCTTGGGGCTCAGGAATTTACACCAAAGTGACCTGTTAGTGATTGCACAATGGAAATGCACAGTAGGAAGGGCTGTCCTGAATATGGAAGCGTTTGCTGCTAGAGTCAGAACTGTGAAACTTTTTATCCTACTGCCATACAATAAATCCAAGCATCATCTGCTGTGACTAGCACAGTAATGGTGCTGTATAAATACAAATGGCCAACTCCTGAGATGATACAAGAGAAAAATCCATAGTATGCCTATTTCTCTAGCATATGAAAACTGAGTTAGGGAGGGGACCATATTTCTTCTATTCTACGAAGGAAGAAGATGGCTTATATTGCACCCTTTGAGAGAATCATTAAAATGTCATTGTTGTTGTTGTTGTTGTTGTTAGGCGCCGTCGAGTCAGTATCCAACTCATAGCGACCCTCATAGGGTTTTCAATGGCTGTTTCGGGATTGCCTTGGGAGTGGATTGCCAGGCCCCTCTCCCATTTTTGCGGTGCTGGGAATTGAACTTGGGACCTCAGAGACTGCAGCGCAGTGCTCTACCTGCTATCCTCAATGTGAGCTCATTCCCTCCTTAAAAGGAGTTCTCTCAATTTCAAACATTCCTCTGATTTTTATATAATTCAAGAAATAAATAAGATATTAATCTAGAAACTTTAAACATTCTTTCTCCTTTATCCTTCAAGCACCATTAAAAAAAAATAATCTGTCCAGAGCTCAAAACTTCATGCCCTGAAAGTCTTTGGCAAATGTCTAATCAACTAAAAGTAATACCTTTCAAGAAAATTTTTGTCTCATGCTAAGCCAACTTGAGCCAACCTCTTACACTACCTGGTATCTGTACTTTCTCCTCTGATGTTTAAATACTCTAGAAATGTCCCAGAAGCTGGCACAGTGGTGCACACTTATAATTCCGGTGATGTGGGAGACTGAGGCAGGAGGATCCCAAGTTCATGGCCAGAGGCAGCCTGTGTAACTTTACGAAACTCTGTCTCAATATTTTAAAAAAGTTATAAAGGGACTGGGTTGCAGCTCAGTGATGGAGAGCTTGCTGAGCATGCATCAGGACCTTGGTTTGACCCCTCAGTGCTGGAGGGAAATGAAAAAAGAAGTATTTGAGAAGACTAGGGATCTTCTGTTTTTAAGTACTCACTGTTGTTTCATACATCAGCTCATTCACAAAAGTTCTGTGCATAAAGCGTGGCATCCAATCCTATCTTTCTTCCTTCTTCCTCTTCTTCCTTTTAGAGAGGAAAATTGACCTTAGTGGTCCTGATTGCTAGAAATCTACCGGACTCTTGCTGGTGATGAACCAAGAAGAACTAGCTGGGGTGCCTTTGGGAACCACAAACCTGAGCCCCAGCTCTTTTTCTGCTAAGGTCCTCTGCTATAGGACTGCCCATTTGCCACTGCCAGGCCTGCCCAGCCTCCATTGTGGACTGATTTCTCTGACCCTGAGTCCCCAACAAATATTTCTTCCCCCTAAGTTTGGGTGGGTGTTTTGGCTACATTGACAACAGCTGAGTATTACAAAAGTATTTTCATGTTTTACTCTGGTTTGGGTAAAAAATTTATTAAAAATATATACATAAAATTCCCTCTCGTACCATAGAAATATATATGTAACATAGTATCTTACAAAAGTAATGGTAATTTACTATTATATGCAACACCAGAACTTACCATTTTTTCTTATTTATTACACATTTTGCTACTAAACAGTTTGTCCTTTTTATTGAAATTTAGGAGTTAATTACATATCATAAATATTAGGCATCATTTATTATTTATAAGTCACCACCTCAATGAATGTTCCATTTAATTGGAATATCTTTTAGAAGATTCCTTTGATTGTCTACTATTTTTCCCATTATTTAAAATAATAATAATTTTCATTTTCTGTTCACTATATTTCATTTGTTTTTTAAATTATATTGGCTGGAAATTTCAGAATATTATTGATTATTATTAGTCATCTTTGTCTTATTCTGGTCTTTAATAGGATTTTTTAAGTTTGACATTAAATTTGACATAATTTAAATTTAATATTAAGTTGAAATTTACTATTGATTTCCAAAAATATAATTCACCAATTTACTTTTCAATTTCTTGTTAGGTGTCATACAGTCATGTCTGACTCATGGTGACCCTATGTACAACAGAACAAAACATTCCTTGACACTGTACCATATCTGGAATTATGGTGCTTTTGGTGCTTTTCTGCTATTCATAGGATTTTCGATGACTGATTGTTTCAGGATTGTTTCATGAGTGAGCTTCCATGTACCAGGGCCTCAGAGCATGCAAAGCAAGCAGTCTACCAACTTAGCTAAATACCAGTACTTTAAAACTTCTTATCAACATTTTATTTTTTTACTTTTCAATGTTTCTTAAATCTACGTTGTTTATTGAAGCATATCAGAGATATTACCAATGCCAATTAAGAGGATATTTCCTGCTTTAATATACAGTAGCAATTTACAGCAGATATCCTAATGTTTGTCGTCCACACATTCCTAAAATAAAGGGTTGTTATTTACAGTTCTGACTCTCATAAGTGGAATGAGTATAGATTAGTTTTTCTTAGTTCTGTTCATGTCTATTTATGTAATTCAGGTTATGCTAGTTTGAAGAATAGATACAAATCCTTTAAGTATAAAAGAAGAGAGAAGGGAATGATCATTTGTGGGTAAAAGGATTATAGAATTGTATCCTTTCTAATAAGAACAACGTACTAGGTGGCTTACACAACAAAAATTTATTTTCTTGGATTTATGAAGGTGAGAAGTCCAAAATCAAAATCTCAACAGGATTGGTGCCTTCTGAGAGTTGTGAGGGAATAATCCATTCTAGGTCTCTTGCCTTGGCTTGTAGGAGGCCAGACTCTCCCTGTCTTCACATCACCTTCCCTGACATGTGTCCATCTCCACATTTCCCTTTCTTAGAAGGACCCCAGTTGTATTGGAGTGGGCTCCACTATGATTAACCGGGTAAAGACCTTCTCACCAAATGAGGTCACATTCACAAGTATTAGGGGTTAGGATTTGAGTACATGAATTTTGGGAAAACAGAATTCATGATGATAGGAAAACAGAATTGATGATAGGAGTTTTCCTGTAGCTAGGCTGTAAGTAGTTTGGATTCTGGAAAGAAAAATATAGAACAAATCAACAGAGAAGGAGACAGGGGAGCCGTCTTTATAGATTTTAGGCAGTCATCGTACTTTAGGTTTTGACTTGAAATGTCTTTTGGCTTGAGAAAATCTGATTTCTGGAATGAATTGATAAAACTGTAAAATTAGTCTTAAGTAGGTACAAAGGGAGGGATTGGAAAGTGCTTGTGTTTAACTTTTCTAATAGGCCATTTAACAAAAGAAATAGATTGTGACTTGCTTGTAAATTATGTGAAGAGGAAGGTAAGGAACTTAGGAAATAATTGGCTATTATAATTCATTTATATGTATTTCTTCTGAAGGCATTAAAATATCTTCATTGCTTCCTGAAAGAATTATTTTAAAGCATTGCTCTATTATGATTCTTTTATATAATTTCTTATTTAATTTAGCCTGTCTTTAGATTCATTCAAATAAAAATCCTATGCCATGCTTTAGTCAGTTATAAGCAGATATTATATAATGCATTCTTCTGTCTTTAAAAATATTTAAATGATCTATTCAATCATAAGTAGATATCATGTATCGTTTTGTTCTGCCTTAAAATTTTTAAATCTGTTTTATTAAAAACAAATATAAGCCATCTTTGGAATGGGAAGAGTGAGAAATATCAAATAATTTAAATATTAAATAAGAAAAAAGTCAGCTTTAATTAACAAGTAGTGTTTTTGAAAGTAGCTTTAATATACTTTGTCATTACTTATATCTAATTTGACTAACTAGAAACTGGACCATTAGACCTAGAAAAATAGTCGCAATCATGCTGAGTAAAGTTAGGAAAAGAATATATATTTCACAATTTTTCTAGGGATTCCCTGTTACTCTGTATTCAGAGGACTACTCAGTAAGACTTCAAGTTTAAGAAATGTCTAGCTGTATTAATTGCACAATAAAATATATAGTATATTAAGTATGTCTTAGGGCTGAGGATAGAAAGAAGCTCAAAATACTTGTGTTGTTTGTTAACTTGAATAAATGTTTTTAATTTTTCCTATTAAAAGAGTGTGATGATTGTTTTGAGGTGCCAACTTGACCAGACTAAGGGATATATGTTGTTGTTGTTGGGTGCCGTCGAGTCAGTATCTGACTCATAGCGACCCTCTGTACAACAGGGGAAACACTATTGTCAGTGCTTCTCTGCTGTTCACAGGGTTTTCAATGGCAGATTGATTTTTGGGAGGGGGTTGCCAGGTCCTTCTCCCAAGCCTACAGCTTCTGGTGTTCCCAAGTGGTCTCTCATCCAGGTACTAACCAGGCCTGACCCTGCTTAGCGTCCGAGATCCGACGGGATCGGATGCCACAGGGGTACTGCTGCAGGCAAGGGATATATAGATAGTTGTAAAAACATTATTTCTAAGTAAATCTGTGACCGTGTTTCTGGAATAAAAATTCAGCATTTGAATTTGATGACTAAGGAAAACTTGTCTTCACCCTATGTTGGTAAGTATCATCCAGTTGTGTGATGGCCTGGATAAAACAAAAAGAATGAAGAAAAGTGAACTTGCTACCTCTCTTCAATAGCTGGGACTCCTTTCTCTTGCCCCTTCAGACACTGTGACTTGCACCAGTGACACCCCCCCCCGCCCCCCGCCACCAGGTTCTGAGGCTTTTGGCCTCTGACTGAGAATTATGCCATTGGCTTCCTTGGTTATAAAGCCTTTGGACTTAGACTGAGCCACAATATAAGCTTCCCTGCTTCTCCAGTTCAAAGGTAGCCTATAGTGAGAATTTTTAGCCTCCATAATCTTATGTGCCAATTCCCAGAATAAATCGTGTATGTATGTATGTATCTATGTATGTATGTATGTATTATCTATCTATCTATCTATCTATCTATCTATCTACCTATTATCTATCTCCTAGTGGTTATGTTTCCGTGGAGAATCCCAACTAATACAGTGACTTAGATTTTAAAGTACTGCTTTGCATCCACCTTCTCTCCACTTACATGTTCAGTTTATTACATAAGTGAAACCCATGCTAACAATGAGCTATTGCTACATTCCCTCAATTGTTTTCCCTAATTACTACATTTTTTCCTCACCTGAAAAATTCCCCAGTCATAAATCTAAGAGTAAATCCTCATTACGGACCAAATGGGTTAGTTCTGCGGTTAAGCTTCTTTTAAAAGCAGACTTACTTTCCTGATGAGTAATTGCTTTGCTTTTTATATTCATGGTCTCTGAAGGATTTCCAAGGGCTTTCACTATCTTGTCTCCATATTCTGTCCCCATCCATTACCAATACCATATCAAGTTAGCAATTCTGTAGTAATTCACAGGTTTTATCATTTGATATTCAACCAATTTGTCTTAACTGCTTAGCTTTTACTTATTCTGGTGGAGTTTTTTTTTTGTTTTTTTTTTTGTTTGTTTGTTTTTTGTTTTTTTTTTGGTTGTTGTTTTCTTTATGAGACAGGACCTGCAATATAATGCAGGCTGGCCTGAAACTCATGATCCTCATGATCCTCCTGTGTGCTGGGATTACAGGTATGCACCACCACATTCAGCTTGATTATTATATTTCTCATGCCATTAAGATAGCCTTCTCCACTGTCATTCAGAGTTTCCAAAATCAATTCA
>VMDO01033198.1:0-18202 GCA_007922755.1 Pedetes capensis
AAACAAATTTGAATACATTGAGAATAAAAAAGTAGTTGCCTGGTAGATGAGTATTGGGGCTCTAGGTCAAAGGGTACAATACTGAAGATATGTAGGATATGTAAGTCTAGAAATCTAAGATACAGTAGAGGGACTATAGTAAAATACTGTATTGTGCTTTTATTATTTTTAAGAAAGCAAACTGCATGCCTCTTACTGTGGAGTAAGATAATTACACAAAATAAATGATACGTTAATTTGTTTCATTATAGTAACTATATGTACATATATATATATATATAAACTTTATGTGGCATAATTTCATCATTATATCTGTATACAAACATAAAATTAAAATAATAAGTTTTTGTCAAGCAATTCTCAGTACTGCTTCATTAAAGTAGGTTTCCAGATATTGTTTTTTTCCTTTTAATTGTGCATGTTTACCAGTTACTTTGTATTCCCTCTGTTCTTCTGTTGAAAATTGGCCACTTGTAGGAAAAAAAACCTACAACAATTATCTTTATCCCTACGTGTGTAGACAGCTCTGTGCAAATGAAAGTCTTTACTGACTGTTACAATATCTAAGCTTAAGATCTTGTCAGGGCCTTTCTGGCTATGCCATTATAGACCTGTGCATGTGATTTTTAATTATAATTTATAATATATGTGAATTTTTATATATAATAACCTTATATATATTCTGTTTTAAATATATCACTTCCTAAGATTCTCTCTCCTATTTTTTCCTCAGTGCCTGTGTGTTCTATTTGATTTTTACCTGAGTAATATCTTCTGTCTCTCTTCAGTTATTGTATGTCATAGAACATGCTACTATTTTCATTGACATCCACACTGATATCCAAGTTACGTCCCATTCTTGTCTCAACTCCCAGTTAGGAAAGGCAGAAATAAGTGTCTTTTTGCAAACAGGTTCCATTTTTTCCCTTCAGTCCTAAGGAGAAATAGAAAATGAGTTGTTTTCGTCCAATCCACATAAGGTCAGTCCTGGAAATGGGAAGACCAAGGGTGACAGTAACGTGATCAGTTTCTTACAGTTGTGGGTGTACTTTTTTTTTATTGTTGCTTACCTTCCACAAAACTGCATGGTTTCTAGAGAACCTACAAGGGAATTTACAGAAGAAGGACATGGCTTCCCAATTCCAAACCAATTCTGAAAAAACAAGCAGCCTCTGAAAACACTATGAAGGTCATTGAATTTGATGTGACTTGATGGAATCTAACAACAACAACCACCTCTTTCCAACCTCTATTAATCACTATTCTCCACTCAGGTCATTAACTTCCACATTCAACAAAAAAATTCATTACTTGTCTTTCTGCATCTGACTTCCCCTCTAGTTTTATCCATGTTACTTAAATAACAAGATATGTTTCTTTATTTCATTGTAGGGTGTGTGTATACTAGGTATTACGTTGTTTCTGAAAAGCCAACCCAAACAAAGTTATGGAGAAGGTTTACTGGAAGCTCACAGATGATTAGTCCATAATGGTGGAAGGACAAACATGGAAGCAGCAGATGCAGGGCCTGTTGCAAAAAGCCTGACAATATTATGGAGCAGAGGCAGAGAATGTGACCAGAGTTGCAGGTCTGGATAAAAAACTCCAAAAGCTGAGCTCCCTCTCACAAAATTTCCATGGCTTCTACAAATAGTGTCTCCAGGTGGGGACCAAATGGTAAAGCACATGACCTTTGGGGGACATGTTATATTCAGAGTGTGTGTGTGTGTGTGTGTGTGTGTGTGTGTGTGTGTGTGTGTGTGTATTCTCTGTTGATGTTTCTTTTATGTGTGTGTATACATATGTGAATCACATTTTCTTTGTTCACTCATTGGTGCACACCATGGGTATATTTCCTATCTCAACTATCGTAAATAGTGCTACAGTAAATATGGGCCTGCAGGTATCTCTTTGGTTATATACCTAGATGTGGGATAGCTAGATTTGATGATGATTCTCTTTTTTAGTTTTTTGAGTAACTTTTATATTTTTTCCAGAATGACTGATTAACATTCCCCAAAACAATAAGTGTTTCCTTTACCTCAAAGCCTTACCAGTGTTCGTTTTATTTTTATAACAGCCATTTTAAAGGTAAGATTGCATTTGAAACTTTGATTTGCATTTCAATGTTGGTTAATATTATTGAACATTTTTCATATATGTTATATATTTGTAGTTCCATCTTTTCCATAGTAAATATATTGGTTATGGATTTGGCATAAATACTCTTTGTTATGTTGGATCTTTCTGTACCTAATATGTTCAGGGATTTTATCATGAAGGGGTTTTGGATTTTACCATGTGTCCTATTGTGCCTGTACTGAGATGATCATCTGATTGTTGTACTTCTCTCTCCTGAACTGATGCATTAAGTTTATGGTCTTCATATGCTGAACCATATGTTTGAACCATATGTTTGAATCACTGAGATGTAAACACTTGATCCTAGTGAATGGGCTTTGGTGATATGCTTTTGGATTCAATTTTTGAGTAGTTTGTTGACCACTGTTTTCCTTCAGGATTTAAAAATTGTCATGTATCTTGGTCTATAAATTTCATGCTGTGAAACATGCTCATCAGAATAAATGTGGCTTGGTGCTTTTCTCTCGGATATTGCAGAATATTCTCTTTATCTTATACCTTTGGCAATTTGGCTATAATATTCCAGAGTAAGGATCCTTCCTTGTCTTTTATCTGTAGGGGTTTTGCAGGCCTTTTATACCTAGATTTTCATGCAGTGTTATGATTAGGGAGGTTTTCAGCTATTGTTTCATTCAATAGGTTTTCTCTTCCTTTCTCTATTTCTTCAACTTCAGGTACTAACTAAATTCATCAATCTGTTCACATAATGATGTACCAGCATAACCTAAGTTGCATTCATTAGTTTATTTTTCCTTCCTTTTCTTTGTTTTTTCTTTTTGTTTATTCATGTGGGGTATTTCAAAAGTTGACCTGTCTTCAAGTTTAGGTATTCTTGCTTCTGCTTGATCTAGTCTCTTTTTTTGAGGCTTTCAACCATATTGCTTTTTATTTTTTATTTGTTGTGCTTGTGTGGGAATTAGTCCCAAGATTTCCTATATGCTAAGTAAATTCCCTACCACCTAGTTGGACCCCAGTTGCTAGACTATATTTTATTTGACTTACTGAATGTTCCTTTTCAAGATTTCTACTTTTTTTCAAGATTCCTCTTTAACAAATTTTCATTTAAGTCATATCATTCTCCTAATTTCATTGAATTTTTGTGTTCTCCTGAATTTCAGTTTTCTTATAATCACTATTTTGAACTATTTACCAGACATTTGTCAGTATTTTCTTTGAAGTACATTGCTAAAGAGTTTTGTAGAAGAAAGAACAATGGCAACCTATCTCAATTTATCCCACTTTTTCATGTTTCTTATGACTCTGCATTAATATTTGCACATCTGGCAGATAAATGATCATTTTTATAAATTGAATTTCAGAATAAATTATTTTCCCTTGAAGAAAATATGTCACTTACTGTGAATTTGACAGGCTACATTTGCAGTTGGTAATATGCTATAGTTTCACATTATTTTTGCAGCTGTAATAGGTGTGGCGGTAGTTCATGTGGTGGTGGATTCAGACAGCCCTTCTGTCTCTAGGGTGCATGAGGGGAAATGACCCAGTCAAGGGACATGAACATAGCAGTAGAGGTGAGCTATCCTTTTCCCTCTGGCAGTAGAAGTAGTGCTGCAAGGTATATCAATCACAGTGGATGGTTCCTCAGCAGTGTTGGCATGAACTGGAGGCCATCAGTGGCTTCAGTGACTATGGGCTGTCCTTGGCACCAGAGGTCCTGAAGCTGGGAATGCATAACCAAACCCAGTGGTTGTGGGTACCATCTAAGTAGTTCACACTGTTTATGGCTGCGACTCAGAGTGATTATGAAGGTACCTAAGGTGAACTACACCGTTTGGGTTGATTAGGGTGCCAGCTCAGCTGACTATGTGAATTGGCCAGCTGAAGTGGTAGCTGAGGCTGATTAGGGCAGCATCTCAGTCTATTAGTTGACCATGGATACAGTGATTTGGGGGACAATGGCAGTTGTTATTGTAGTGAGACCCAAATATGTTGTCCATACTTCAGTAGTCTGGGGTCTAAGGGAGAGGGCAATGCAAGTTCCTTCTCTGGACCAAAGCTACTATGAACATCACACAGTATCCCTTCAGTACATCCTATGCCTGTCCATTCTGTAGCTATGACTCTCCCATTTCCTCCATGACCTGTGGTAAGGCTCTTCTCTGGCTGAGGAGTAGAAGTTAAGGTTGTTAGTATTTTTTCTTCCATTTTATATGACAGTATTCTAGATCTGTGTTTCTCATGGGGTTCTTATCTCTCCTTTGCTGGTTTCTAGTATCACTCATCTTGTAATGAAGGTATTTGCTATTCTTTTTTGTAGAGAAGGAGAAAATCACTGGAGCATCTGTTTAGCCACCTTTGCATCCCCTTTACATTGAGACTTTTGTGGTAGAGTATGTTAATAAATTCGCCTCAGTTCACTAAAATTTTTGCACTGTTATTTTGTTTGTTTCTGAGTTTTATAAGTATGTGAAGACTGGTCCATAAGAATTGATTTGAAGCCATCCTTAGGTTGGTTTCTAAATAAAATACTAGAATGAACTTGGGTCTCTGATAAAATTATGAACGTATATGAACTTACCTGTTATCTAGTGATTGATATGAACAAACTTATTTCTATATAATTGATTTTATATTTTCTAGTTGATTAGCAAAACTAACTTTAAGAATATAGTCCACTTCTGCACTTAACTACATAAGGTCATCTACATTTCTTTATGTCTACATTTCAACATATTCAATGTATAGCACACTCTATGTGAAATATTTGAAAAATATCCACTGAACTCTAGCTTTTTGTGACATATCCATTGAAAGTAAATGAATTTAAATCTATTAATAATTTTTTCTTAATATCAGGGTATCTTTTAGTAGAGAGAGATAGTTATGAGTAAATGGGAGTAGATGAATAAAATATGCCGTAGTTTTATATTGATCTATAGGTGACTTAAAATAATTATCACAATTTTATTAATTTTCTTTGACATATCATACAGGTCTATGTAACTGTTTTAATTGGTAGAAACAAGGTAATGCTAAATAGACCATAATATTTTATAACTTTAAGACTGGAATATTATTATTATTATTATTATTATTATTATTATTATTATTAAATGGTTATCACCATTTAAAAAGTTAATATTGAAATAAAGTATAAAATTTAATATTAATTTTAAAAATCACCTTTCACTTTAAAAATCATTAGTATCTTATATATAATACATTTTAATTGGTTGAATATAACAAAGAAAGATATTTACCTCATAAGTAGCTCTTATGATGTCAGACATTCTATAGCCTGAAATTTCAATTTCAACCTTGGTAGCTAATCTCCTAGAATCTTAGCTTGCATTCATACTCACTTGAGCCATAATGAGAGCTACACTTTATTTTTATCAGTTTTGGGGATTCCTTTTTCACTGTTGTGGTGGTAAGTTATAGATACTTAGGGATTTTTTTCCCTTAATTGTCCTTACTAAGACTTATTTGTCTTAGTACCACATTTTGTTTACCTACAACCTTGAAATTATTTTCCTATTCCCCTTTTTTCTTGTCACTTATCAAATTCCTATTTTTGTTCATCATTCTTTTTCATCTAATTCTATATGTTGTTCATCTTTGGATTTACCCATTCCCATTCTTCTCTATATTTTCAATCTCTTCTTCATCAAACAAAAAGTGTAGGATGACAAATCTCATTAATCATTCAACAAGATACTGTTTTTCATGTTGTGTTTACCTCTTCCCCATCTGGCCCTTTGTAGTTCCTAATTCTCAAAAGCAGTGGTTAAGCTCATTGACCCCAACGATTGCCCCATTGTCAGCGTCCAGCAACATCCCATGGCTAGTGTCCATAGCTGAAACCTGCCAGGGCATTATCCTGAGTCGGTGGTGGATCCTGTCGACAGCCAGGTGTATAACTAAATTGTAAGTATAGATTGCACCATGAGAAAAAGAATCATTGTGTTTATTTTTTATATCATTAACTATATTCACATTGGATTTTAACACATTAAAGTGACTTTCATATTCTTTAAGATATTATAGTAAGAATTTTTGAAGGTTTAAAATGAAGTACTATTCAGTGGATATATTATCAATATGCAGTGCTATAAAGTAGAAATACATTGGATTAGACTGCTAAGTAAGTAGAGAACTTACATTGCCAAACGTTTCTGTTTAAATGAAAAGTTAATGATTTTTTTCCACTTTAATATTATATTGTTCTTCATCTTTCTATTCTGTTAGGAAGCATTTGCACTCTGACATTTCAGGAGCCCTTGACCAAGAAGTTATTTTACTTGGCCATAGAATCTGCCTGCATCCCAGTTTTAATTCACAAGATGGAACAGATCCAGTCAATGGAGATATAGGAATGATCCTCCTGCAGTATCCTATTAGGCGGGAAGAAATTACACTTTCTCACACTTATAAAATCTTCTGGAAAAGCTGTTATAACTGTCTGTACAGACACTGCAGAGTATACCAAAATCAGAGTAAGCCAAAATAATCATATTCTGATATATCATATAGTTCAGGAATTGATATTTTAAAAAACAAATTAATGGAAAATAAGGCAGAAAGTTCATGAAAGTTTTGTGAACAATTAAATCCATATTACCTTTTTTACAAGAGTAAACAGACTGTATCATTGATTAAATTAATCTGTAATCAGTTTAAGAGGGATTTGGGAAAATCCAAGTGTGCATGAGAAACCCAAGATTAAATACATAAGTATGAAATAAAATAGGAGGAAAAGATAAGTCAAGGTACTTAAAGGATTATGTGTATTGATGCAAAGACATACTGTAGTAATCTTAGGAAGTTATGCCATAAACTGCTTTGGAGACATAATAAACCATATCTCACATCCTTCCATCTCTGCTCCTTCAGAACACAGTAACTTTGGGACCCGTATCAAGAAGTTGTCAGTTAAGCTTCTGGATCTATCATTCTGCCATCATCAACATATTCACTTGGATGAAAGTAATAACTTATGTATCTGGAGTCTGCCACAAGATGATTGCTGGGTACTTATTATAGGGGCAAAATTACATTTGGGGTATTTCTAGAAATTCATGTAAAATTTAAAAGAGGGATAGAGAGCCTTATTTGTTTGAATTTGACAGAGTCTTTCTGTGTAGCCCCAGCTGACCTGAAATTTTCTTATGTAGCCCAGGATGCCCTCAAATTCACAATCCTTCTGCCTTACTCTCTTAACTACTGGGATTGTAGGTATGCACAAATATACCATGCTAAAGTATTTATTCTAAAGCAAGAATATATCCATTGAGGAAAAATTTCAGAAGTAGGGAATGTACAAAGCAGTCTTTGGAAACAATATAAAAATTAGATGAAGTTATGGTTAGATACTTGGGTTGTCTTTTTATAATTCAAACAGAAGCCAGTTGCACAAATATAAACTAAGTATCTATGACAAGTAGAAGTCTGGTGCTATGAGGGATGGTTATTTGTGCTGAGAATGCAAACATAGAATTTGTCCTAAAAATGTCTTTTCCACAAAATATTTTTATAAGACTATCCTATTCTTTTTTTAGAAACTAACCTAGGAAATAACTTAGTATGTTATTGAGATAATATTTGTTGTTGTTGTTGTTAGGTGCTGTGGAGTCATTGTCTGACTCATAGTGACCTTATGTACAATAGGCAAAAGACTGTTGTCAGTGCCTGTCTGCTATGCAGAGGTTTTTCATGGCTGATTGTCTTTGAGTGGGTTGCCTGGGGTTTTTCCCAAGCCTATAGCACCTGGTGTTCCCAGGCAGTCTCCTATCCAAGTACTAATCAGGCCCCACACTGCTTAACTTCTGAGATCTAATGGGATTAGACACTGAAGTAGTACAGGTGCAGGATCAAGATAATATTTAATTTATAGACAATACTTAGTTTATAAGACAGATATAATTTATGAAGACAAAAATATCTAATAGAAAAGTTAATGTAAAATAGAGAATGAAAAATTAATATGCTCTTTGAAATTTGGCAGATATCAGAAGAAGGTCATTTTGATATTATTTTCTTACAAACATATATTAGTGTGATCATTTAAATAAATATATGAAGCTAAAAGGATAAGAGAAATGCAAATAAAGATGTTGAATATGTACCTGACATTTCTAGTACTTGGAAATTCTGTTTAACATTTGTCTTCTTTTTTTAACCATGGTTAGAATTGTGTCTAACTCATATTCCACCTAACAAAAACAATAAGAAGTCATGTTATTTTGGACCCAACTTGATAGCATTGAACAAAAACAAGAACAAGTCATATAATGGTGATCTTAAAATATGTACCCCTAATAGTTATTACTCTCCATCATGTCATATGGAATTTGTATGTGGTAGAAAAGTACACAGATCTTACACTTTAATGTATTTATAAGACATGTAAGCTATATAACTAATTAATAAATAAGTTTTATAAGCTTACATAAATGTTATATGCTCCATGCTGTTAAGTTGGTGTCCAACTCATAGTGACTCTGTACAAGAGGTCAAACAGTATTGTCAGTGCTTCTCTGCTATTCATAGGGTTTTCAATGACTGATTGTTTTTTGGGAGTGGGCTGCCAGGTTCTTCTCCAAAGCCCGCAGCACCTGGTGTTCCCAGGTGGTCTCCCATCCAAGGACTAACCAGGGTCAACCCTGCTTAGCTTCCAAGATCTGACAGGATCAGACACCACAGTGGTATGGCTGCAGGCACATACTCCATAGTTCATATATATATGTGTGTGTGTGTGGATATGTATATACATTGCATATTTATATTTAACATTTATGTATTTATATGTGTATTCTATATCTCATATGTATGGATTATCTTTGTTTCCTCATTCAGGTGCAACAAGGCAGTCCTGTTCTCTGTCTGTTTGGCAGTCACTGGGAACTGGTAGGCCTGGTCAGTGAATCCTCAGTGGCATGTTATGACCCTGTTCTTGTGATCAAGACAGCCCCATACATATCATGGATAAGATGGTTTGTCAAGTCATCTCAGAAACCGTTGGATCCTGTTTTTTCTATACTCTGCAGTTTTTTCCCTGGATTAGAACATGGTTCACATGACAAAGTTGGCCCTAATGGAGTCTCTGCTATTAGGACTTCCAATAGAGTTTCCCTAAAGTCATGGAGAAGAATATCAGAAACTTCTCCACAGAACAGACAGCGACAAAATTCTCCACCACCATTTTTTGTTTCAAATAATAGAGACTTTTTTCCTGACAGGAGACGGTTACACTTTCAAAGTGTCCAACATTCTTTAGCTAACAAATTTCCACTAGCATCATCCTGGAACTCTCTTATTGTCAAAACTTGGGATCCTTATAATATAGCTGATACTTGGAACACCCCAATAGTTCACACTTCTGAATCTTTGATTCCTTCTGGACCACAGAACCCTGGAACAACTGATATTCATATAACCTGGGACCTTTTCAATATTGACACAATGAAGTCTTTGCATGGAACTCTGACTGTTTCAGTAACATCCTGGATTCATAATCCAGCAATAGTTAAAGCTAGTGGATCCTGGATTTTGTTTTCAAGTGACATAGATGAATCCCAAATTCCTTCTGAGATTGGTACTGTCCACACTCAAATTAAGTTTAACAAATTTCCTCCCCAAGATAAGTTTGTAACTAGATCCTGGCTAGGAATTACACCTCCCACAATAACAACATGGATAAAGTCTCAATTTCAAGAACTAAAGGGCTGGACAGAATCTAAAATTGATAGACTCACAGTGTGGACCCCAGTTAAATCTCCAATATTAAATCCGTGGACACTCTTTAAAACTAACACATTCACACCATGGATCCCAGCTGAATTTCCAACATTAATTCCTTGGACTGAACCTGTAGCTGAGACAGTGAGAACTTGGATCCAAGATGAACCAGTAATAAATGTGTGGGCCCAAACTGTAGGTGATTCACTTGCATCATGGGCAAAAGCTGAACTGTCAACAATAAGTCCTGGGACAAAAACTCTAAGTAATGAAGTCATGCTAATGCTGCGGACTGAATCTCCAGCAGTAAATACCTGGATCCTCTCTGAAATTGATCCAATTTCATTGCAAACTCTGATTGATTCTCCAGAAATAACTCCCTTAACAGAGTTTAAAACCAAGACCGTCACACTGTGGCCCGAGACCAAGTCTCCAATTAAATACTGGAAGCAGTTTGAAACTGATATATCCACACAGTGGTCCCAAACTGAATCACCAGAAGTAACTTCATGGGCACATCTTATATCTGATACAGTAATAGGCTTTATCCAGACTGAATCTTTATCATTAAATCCCTGGACACATTCTGAAGTAGATGTAGCCACTACATGGACTAAGGGTGCAACTCAAGCAGGAAATTCTCAGGATCAACTTCTTGTAGGTGATACAGTCACACCATGGATACATGACGAAGTTCCAACAATGAATCCTTGGTCAGAGCCTATATCTGCTATAGATGCTCCATGGACCCATGCTGAATTTTCAGGAGGATATCACTGGACACAATCTGAAACTGTCACAGAATGGCCACTAGATGGCCCTCCAGTAGTAAATCAGTGGACACAGACTACACATAATAGTGAAAAAACACGGTCCAAAAATGAATTTTTACCACTAAATCCCTTGAAAGAAACTATATCTGATAGTTTTATGCCATGGGTTCAGGCTTATTCTTCAGCGACAAATCTGTGGATGTACCCTGTGTCTGATACAATCATACCATGGACTCAAGCTGTACTTCTAACAGGAAAGCCATGGCTAAAGGCTTTAGTTCCTAAAGTCACAGCATGGCTCCAGGGTGACTCTTCATCAGTAAATCTAGGGTCACAGCATATATCTGCCACAGTCACATTGCCATGGCCTCCAGCCAAATATCCACCAGTAGACCTGTGGCTACAAACTGTACACGATACAGTCACACCACCATGGCTTCCGGCTGAATATCCACCTTTTAATTTAGGGAGAAATCTTATATCTGATTTAAGTATACCAACATGGCCCCAGGCTGAATCTCCACAAGAATATCCATGGACATTACAGGTAACTGGAACAGTCACACTAGCATCACCTCATACTGAATCTCCAGCAGGAAATATATGGATGCAGCCATTATCTGATACAGTCACACCATTGTGGCCCCATGCTGAACCTCTATCAGTAAGTCTGTGGACGTTGTTGGTATCTGACACAATTGTACCAGCGCGGTTCCAAGTTGAATATCCACCAGTAAATACTTGGATATTGCCTATATATGATTCAGTCAAACCACTTTGGTCCCAGGCTAAATCTCCATCAGTAGATCTATGGACAATGCCTGCATATGATACAATGATACCGTCAGAGTCCCAATATGAATTTCCAGCAGGGAATCAATGGCCACAGCCTTTATCTGATACAATCACACTACCATGGTCCCAGAGTAAATATCCAGTATTAAGTCTATGGATATTGGAAGTATCAGATAACAAAATGCCATCCTGGCCCCTGGCTGAATCTCCATCAGGATATGTATGGCCACAGCTTTTGCCTGATACAGTCTTACCATCAAGGATCCAGGATGAATCTGCAATAGTTAGTCTATGGATCTTACAAGTACCTGATAAAATGACACCACTGTTGCCTCCGACTGAGTCTCAAGCAGGATATCCATGGCCACAGTCTTTATCTAATTCAATTACACCACCATTGCGCCTGGCTGAATCTTCATCAATACATCTATGGACAGTGCCTCTATCTAATAGAATCATACCATCATGGCTCCAGGCTGAATATAAGGCAGTAAATCCAAGGACACAGCTGGTATCTGGTACCGTTACATTACTGTGGCCCCAGTCTGAATATACAGAACTAATTCCCCAGACAGAAGTTATTTCTGATATATTCACAACATGGATTCAGTCTGAATTTTTAACTATAAATTCCTGGATTCAGTCTGTTTCTGAAGTACTCATACCTTGGTACCAAGTAGAATCTCCAGTAGCAACGCATTGGACTCAGGTAATATCTGATCCAGTATTATTTTGGAAACAAGCTGCTTCACCTACAGTATATCTTTGGACACGATCTGAAATTGAGACATTCAGAGAGTGGACCAATATTCAATTCACAAAAGCAAATCATTCAATACAGTCTATATCTAATACATTGAATCAAGCTGAAATTATAGCAATAAATCCCTGGGAAAAACTTGAAACAGATGCTGTTTCTCAAGTGACTCCCATTAGTTCTGAAATCTTCAATCCCTGGATACAAGCTATAGATAATATAGTAACACCATTGTTTGTTTCTCCAGTAGTAAATCCTTGGACAGAGTTTGAATCTGGCACAATAACAATGTGGACTCAAGCTGAGTCTCCAATATTGGTTCCCTGGACACCATCTGAAATGGACACAGTCACCTCATGGACCCACACCCTACTACCAGCAGCAAATCCCTTAAAAAATGCTGCAACTGGTACAGGCATACTGTGGAACATGACAAAAATTATGTCACTAAAAACCTGGACACAGTCTTCAACAGAAATAGTCACACAGTGGATTGAAAACAAGTCTCCTGCAGTAAATATCTTAACACAACCTAATTTTGATAAAGCCATTCATTTCATCAAATCACTTAGCTCAGCAGTAAGTCACTGGACACAGCCTGAAGCCACCACGGTATCAAAATGGACCCAGACTAAATCTCTGAAAATAAATACCCAGATAGAAACTGACTATGAAACAGACACATGGTGGAATCAGGGTAAATTTTCAGAGATAAAGTTTGGGGCACAGCCAGAGGGTGGTATAATCACACTATGGCAACAGACTGCATCTAAAGCATTAAATCCTAGAATACAGGATACAACTAAAATAGTCAAATTGTGGAAACACACTAGATCTTCAGCAGTAAGTCTTTGGACAAAGTCAGTAGTGGATATAGTTACAATGTGGATGCACACAGAATCTCCAGCAATCATACAACCTTTACTTAATAAAGTCACACTGAGGGTACAATATGGATCCCCATTAGTAAGTACTTGGAGCCAGAAAGAAAGTACAGCAGTAAATCCTGGGATATTCCCTGAATCTGCAAATATAAATGTTCAAACAAAGTGTGAAACCCCAGCTCTAAATGCCTGGGGACAAGCTGAGACTGACACAGTCACACCATGGATCCAACTGGAAAATCACTGGACACATCATATCACTAAAACAGTTAAATTGTGTGTAGAGCCAGTATCTACAACATTTGATTCTTTTTCACAAAAGGGAAATACAGTAAAAACATGGTCTCCAGTTGAACCTCCACAAAGTAATACCTGGAAAAGAGCTAAAACATCAAAACATATACCCTGGACCCAGAAAGAATTTCCACAAGAAAATTCCTGGACAGAGGCTAGGGATACAAAATCTTTACCCTGGATGCAGACTGAATCTCTACCAGTAGATCCCTGGACAGACGGCAGATATTCAAATGTCAGACACTGGGGCCAGGTTGAATTGCCACCAGTAAATGGCTGGGCATGGGCCACACCTTTAAAAGTCATACCCTGGACTCAGGTTCAGTCTTCACCAGAAGATCTCTGGACAAAGGACACATTTTCAACCATCATGTCCTGGACACAGACAGAATCTATATCACCAGATACTTGGATACAGCCTGTGACTTATGCCTTCGCACTTTCAACACAGGTTGTATATCCAACAAAACAGATTTGGACACAGATTTCATCTAATGCTATTGTATTATGGACACACATTAAATATCCAGCAATAATTACCTGGATGCAGATTATGTCTGAAATTCTGACACCACTGAACCAGGATGAATCTCAAATATTAAATCCCTGGACAAAGTCTGTATCTGATAAAGTCACACTGTGGACCAACACTGTACCTGCATCAGAAAAAGTTTGGACAGAGGCTGTATCTTCTACAGTTGTACCTTGGACACAGGGTAAGTCTGCAGTAATTACTTCAATACAACTTGTATCAGATAGTGTCATACAAAGGACAGCGCTTGAGTTTCCATCATTAATTACCTGGATACAGCCTGTTTCTGATGCACTCACATCATGGACCCAGGGTGCATCTCTAGAAGTCAAGAACTGGATAGAGGATACAGCTTCCATAGTCCTTCGGAGGACCCAAGCAGAATTTTCATCATTAAATCTATGGACCCAGACTGTAACTTCTACAACCACAATGTGGAGACTGAATAAATCTCCAGCAGTGAAACCTAGGTCAAAGGCAGCAGCTTCCGGGATCACAGCATGGACCTATCCTAAGTATCCAGATGTAAATTTTTATACACAGATTGAAAGTGACACAGGTACATTTTCAACAATGCTTGAAACTGAAGCTAAGAAACCCAGTCTAGTGCCTGAATTTAATGTATTTACAATTTCAGTGAAACATCAAAGTAATAATTCCCAGCACTTGATTCAAATTGGAAATCAAGCATCTGTTCTGGGGACATATTCTATAATTGAAAGTAGCATTATACTGACCTTACCTGAATTTGGCACATTCTTATCTTGGACAGTACCTGTGTCTTTAGTAGCAAGACCCTGGTTCCAGCTTGTGTCTTATGTTGACAGAGATTGGTTTAAATTTCAAGAAGAAAGAACACTATTGACTTGGCCAGATTTTCAAACATTGAGTACCTTGACCTCATTTATAGCTAGTAAAGTAGAGCCCTGGGACCAACATAATAGTGTTAGAATGATATCATGGATCCAGCCTGAAAGTGATATATTTGACTTCTGGACCCAGTCTGAAGTAGAAACAGTGAGATTCTGGACCACATATGAAGCTGATACAGTAAGACCACGGATCCAAACTGAAGCCAACATCATAATCAACTCCTGGATCCAACCTAAAAGTAATATAATGATCCCTAAAAGTAATATAGTGACACCTTCACTAAAGACTGAAGGTAATACAACTAGATCTTGGATTCAGATTGATTCCCCAACAGTGAGTCTCTTGACTACAAGTGAAGTTAGTGTAGTTGCAACCTGGGCTCAGCAAAGAGCTATTACATATCACCCTGAGACCTATCCTGAAAGAAGGTCAGTCAGATCCTGGGTCAATCTGGAAGCTGGTATAGTCAGGTCTATGTTCTACCTTCAAATGAATGAAAGAAGACCTTGGGGTTATTCAGAATTTCAAATATTAAGTTCCTTAATTCATCCTCAAGTTGGTATAATACATCCCTGGGTCCATCCTAAAACCCAAGTAGTCAGAACCTTAGCCCAATTTGAAACTTTTATACTCAGGTTCTTGTCCCATGTTCTACCTCAAGTAGTCAAACCATGAATTTTACTTGAAGGAAGAACTCTGATATCCTGGATCCTCTCTGAAACCCAACCAGACAGACCCTGGGTTCAGCCTAAAGCTGATATTATGTTATATTCATAAGCCTGATAAAGTTAGAACGTGGATCTAGCCTGAATCAAATACTAAGACCTAACACTGATTAGAAAGCTGATACAATTGCATCATTTGCTCCTCCTGAAATTGATACAGGTGGACAAACTTTACTAATGAGCAATGTTGGCATCTGGTCTAAACTGGTAGTACCTTTTTACCAGTAGAAACTATTCCTACCCTAAATCAGCATTTTATAGCTTTTTCAAGTGAAATAACCACCATAGAAAGCCAAGATAAGAGTAATTTTCTCCAACCCAGCCAGCTTACAAGCATTCTCCTTTTTACTGTTTCAAGCACATGGCTTCCTAAAAGAACTGATTACTAAGCCAGGCACGGTGGCACAAGCCTGTAATCCCAGCAGCTTGGGAGGCAGAGGCAGGAGGATTGTAAGTTCGAGATCAGAGGCACTCTGCATTATTTGGCGGGACCCTGTCTCAATAAAAGTAAAAAAATGGGCTACAGGTGCAGTTTAGTAGTCCAGCACTTGCAAAGCATGCAAGCCCGATGCCCTGGGTTCAACCCCTGGTACCACAAAATAAAAAAATAAATAAATAATAAAAAAAGAACTGATTACCAGAACTTTGGAAGTGAATTAGAAATTATCAAGAGAAAAGGAATCTTTGTCATCCCTTCTGGCCATCTTACCTCCCTTTCTGTAGTCTTTCCTTTTTTTAATTTCTGTTCTGTCCCATTTGCATGTAACCTATACCCTTTCTGTTTAGACTTGTCTTCTTGCATTTTGTTTACACACTGTGTTTTCCCATCTTGCCTCATTTTTTTTTTCTGTGGCCTTGTTCTCTCCTCTTCTACCATCAATTTTTTTCTGATAATCTGCCCCAAGAACTGTACTCCTCAAAATTTACAGAAGATAACCATCCCTTTTCATACTTTTTCATTCCTTCCGCCTTCTCCAGACCCGCTCTTAATAAAACAACCTCTCCTAATGCCTGAATCTCAATCTGGAACCAAGCAGCCTGTACAAGAGCCTCTCAAGAATTCAGAACTAAATGTTTCCTTGGCCAAGTGTCGCTTGGGTGTGATCTGGAAAGAAAATCTCCAGGCCCTCTGGCTCTTCAAGACAGCTGTTGTTTCTCATGAAACTACAGGCAAGTTTAATGTAGTTGTATGTTGGAGTTATTAATAATGGATCAAAAGTACTTGATGGAGTCTAAAATCATACTTTCTAAGGAAAATAGAGGTAATGTTCTCATATTCTTGCAAGTTTAATTTCAAGTCATTTTTCTGTACCAACAGACTGGAATTAATAACATAATAATTAAGAGATGTCCAAACATTGAGAGAGAATATCATATTTCCCAGAAAGGTATTATGGACCTAAGTTTTATAAATATAATTCCTTTTAGAGGAGCTTATTTTTAAATATTGTTAGTGTTTTAAGATGTTTTATTATTCCATTTGATGAATCAAAACAATTCAAATTATCTTTCTCAAGGAAGATGGGCAGGCAGTTACTATATGTGAGTTTATAGTGATTAGAAACATATTTCCAAGCATTTCCTAAAGATAAAGATGTCAAATTTCTAGACTTTGTTCTAAAATCTGAAAATAGGAAATTAGCACATTCAGGCAAGAGAGGCAAGTACCACTAACTTTACTCTATGTCACATGTGCATTCTTTCTCAGAATGTGGATTACGTCCTGGCCTTGTTTCACACTGCCCCAACTGCTGGGAGGCTGAATTGGGTGAATTCCCTTGGATGGTTTCTGTGCAACTCTCTTTCTCTCATTTCTGTGCTGGCTCTATATTGAATGAACAATGGATCCTTACCTCTGCTAGATGTGCCAATTTTATGTAAGTCTTACTAAACTTTTTAAAAGTTAAAATATTGTAAAGAAATGGAAACTATGAGATTATTAACAGATACCTTTCATTGAGCAGAAAGTTTTCTTGCTTATTTATAAAAATAATCTGTAGCAATATGACAGTCATATTTCCTTATCTAATAAGGAAGCATATCTTAAATACTATTGTTTTTGTTGTTGTTAGGTGCCCCTTGAGTCAGGTCTGACTCATAGCAACCCTATGTACAGCAATATGAAACACTCCCTGATTCTGTGCAAGGCATATGATCTTTTATATGTTTAAGGCCATTGGTACAGACACTGTGCCAATCCATGTAGAGGGGGGTATTCCTTTTTTTCATTTACCCTCCACTATCTGAAACATGATGTCCTTCCCCAGAAATTAGTCCCTCCTGACTACATGTCCAAAATATGTAAGACTCAGTCTAGCCATCCTTCCTTCTGAGGAGCACTCTGGTTGCACTTGATGTAGGACAGATTTCTTGGTGTTTTGGCAGTCTGTGTTATATTCAGTATTTGTCTCCAACATAATTCAAAAGCATCAATTCTTCTCCTCACTCTTTTATTCAAAACCCAGCTTTCACAACTATATAATGCCACTGAAAATACCATGGCATGATTCAGGTGCACCATCCTCTTCAGTGTGACATCTTGACTTTTAAATAGTTTAAAGAAGTAATTGGCAACAGCTTTCTCCAATGCAATGAGTCTTTTGATGTCTTGACTGCTGCTTCCAGGGGTGTTGACTGTAGAACCAAGTGAAGCAAAATCATGGACAACCTCAATCTTTTCTCCATTTCTTGCGAAGTTGCTTGCTGGCCCAATTGTAAGGATTTTTGTT
>VMDO01033199.1:0-18202 GCA_007922755.1 Pedetes capensis
AACTGTGGAGGGGATATATAGAGATGGGTTTAGAATAATGAGAAAGTAATGAACATCTCAGTATCTGTATTGTATTGTGCTATCTGGTGTAATTACTGTATTATGTGATGAAATTTTATTACATGATGAAATAGCTGTTATGTTTTGAAATTAATGAGACACAAAAATTACCTGTTATCCTACTTCTCCGTTCTGAACTGTGCACACCACCAAATCCAAAAATAAGTTAATTTTCTCTATAATATTAATATATTTGCTCTTGATAATTTTGTTATGGGCTTTGAAAACTGTCATTGACTAATTTATTTTGTTTGAAGAAAACATCATTTTAATACCAACTTTTTCCATTAATAGTAAACACAGAGTGTTGCTAAAGCAACTAGTTTTTAACTGCAAACAAACAAACAAATAAATAAATATAAAGAGATAGATAAGTAAATTAAAAAACTTCATTTCAAACACAATGCATTTCTCTTCCTAAACCTCAAAGAATCAATATTGGTAAGGTGAAAAAATGTTGTGCAGTACATTTCACAAAATAGACAATGAGGAAATACTGAGTTTTTTATGCCAATCCAATATATAAATTTCAGCACCTTTTCATATCTAAAGTGCAGAAGATTATAATTTCTTACTATTTTGTACAAACTTCTGGGCCTGGAGAGAAAATTATAGCAATACATATTCATAAAAGAAGAATCAGTCCTAAGTTGTATTCCTGTCTTTTACTTTGGAAAAATCTTGACTTTGATAATGGTTCCTTTTTTTCCACATATAGTTGCATATTTTGTCTGGGGTTCTTTGACATGTTAGACATATTGAATGAAAATAAAAAGTTATTGAGGCAAATTTCCCTTTGTGAGTACATCCTGGGTAGATTAGGAGAAAGATGTAAATACACAAAAGAAAAATATTTAAGTAAAATAATGTCTTCTTTCCTTATTCCCAATCACTCCAATGTTAAGATATTTAAATTATGTTGTAAAGATTTTAGTTGAAGATATTTTAATATGCATGAATGTGTTGCTAAAGGGAACAACATATTTTCTGATCTTACATACTGAATTTCAAAGATGGGGGGAAAAGTTTGCAGAAAATGAAATTAGATAACTCTATTTCTCAAATATGCTCCTCCTCTCTATTCTTATGTTTCTACTCTCTTCAGTTTGCACTCTTGCCAAGAAAATTACTTGTTATTTTTTGAGTATACTTTATTAGTATTGATCTCTCTTCTGCCTAAAATACCTTTCTCAATATCTTTCTCTAGGGAGTCTTTCTTCAAGGCCTAGGAGAGCTTAATTATCTCTAATTTCCTCACTTCTAACTTTGACTGTAACATTTCAAAAAAGTTACATCTCTAATTTGTATTCTCACAGCCCATTTTTTGTGTTTCTAATAACTCTTATCATATTGTATCATAGCTCACTACATTTTAATTTCAAGTGGTGGAGTGATTCTTTAGGAGTCTATCACTACTGCTCCCTAACTTCACCCAAACCCATCCCCTCAACAGGGTCATACTCCAGGGATTTTTGATTCCCATGGCTTAGGTGAATGCTTGTTACATACTACTTATTTGTTAAATATCAAGGTAAATTCATAATTTATTTTGGTACTAATAATACCATAATGAATTGATAAAACTCCCACATACTATTAAAGCTAATAAAATATTAGAATTGTAAAGTCTTAGAAATTATTATTAGTCAATTTTTATATTTTACATAAAGAAAACCAGAAAATTTCAATTAACTCAGCAAATATTTACTTCATGTGAATTGTATGTTAATTTCTATCCCATGGGCCACAGAAAAGTGATTTGGTTTGAAAGTATTTTAATTAACTTCATTTATGAAGCTTACATCCCAGAAGAGAAGCAGACCATAAAGAAACTATTGAGTAAACAGGATATCATTTGATAATGATAAACATCATGAATAAAATGAGTAACTAGCTCAAGTTCACCAAGTTGCAAAGCCAAACTTGAACTGTAGTCTCACCTGTCTCAGCCCAGTGATATGTTAATTAACAAGTAACTTGTATCTCCACATCAAGAACAATTGTTACAGAACTTACCCTAAGTTATCATTTAAGGTAGCAGTTAACAGACTATATGTTGTGATTGTTAGGTACCATCGTGTTAGGTCTGACTCATAGTGACCCTATGTACAGCAGATGAAACACTCTTCTACACTGTGATATGCCTGGCATTATTGTCAATGTTTCTCTGCTATTCATAAGTTTTCAATGGCTGATTGTTCTGGGTGTGCACTGCCAGGTCCTTCTCCCAAGCCTATAACGCACCTGGTATTCCCAGGCAGGCTCCCATCCAAGGACTAAACCAGGCCCAAGTCTACTTAGCTTCTGATATCTGATAGGACCAGATGCCACAGTGGTACAGCTGCAGGCCTAAAAGACTATATAGCTAAAGGTAAATTTTCAGTTATTATAACAAAAATACTCCCAAGTACAGTGGCTTAATTAAGATAGAAATTTATTTCTCACAAATAGTCCTATTCTAAGATAAGAATCCAAGCCATTGGGGAAATTCTGCCTGTGTTCTCTCCTTTATAAACTCAGGTTTTTACATGTAATCACCTGGCTAAGAAGGGTGTGATCTTATTTGATACCTGGAAATTGTCACATCTTTATTCTAGGTTACACAAATCAGAAAAGAAAGTTGAAGATCACATGTCCAATATTTTAATGCCAAGAACTAAAAGTAAACACATGACTTTTATTCACATTCCTTCAGTTCAATCTGTAAAGCACACCCAAGTACAAGGGAGACTGACAGATAGTGTGTACCTGGAAGGATGTCTGCCCAGTTTACTCTCCCACCTGCTCCTAAGTGTTTCTGACAGTTCAGAAAGATGGAAATTATGATCTGAGGAAGGAAGACAATTAGTTATTTGTGCTGAGGCACCATTATTTACTTTTCCTTACTCTTAGAAAAGAAATCAGGAACTTAAGAAAATAATGAGGTCAGTCCTGTTACTGCAAGGATAGTTATCAAAAGCAATGAAGCATTTGATGCAAAGAATCTGCTGACATTATTTCGGTGAGCACTGGCCTAATTTCTGTTGCCTGAGAAACTCAATGCTAAGGTTTAAGAATATCTTTTCTAATTCCCCCAAAACAGTGTTAGAATGAAGAGTGAAAACAAAGTGTACAACATACACACTGTGCAGTAAAATTGATTTAGATGAATCATAGAGCCCACTTTAATGAACTATAACTGTAATTTAAACTGGCCATTTTGCACATCATTCTCACTGTATGAATGCAGAATATTATTTGCCATAACCAAGTTACATATTACTTTGCTGTGATGTCAGTAGTAAGGGCAGTTGCCTAAAGCTGGTAATTTCACACCCTCTTAGCAATTCAGACAAAATTGCTGAATCACAGATGAGGATGGTAACTGGGTACTGGGATCCACTGTGTGGATCTTTCCTTGCTTGTCAAAAGCCACTACAATTAGCACTTAGAGCAGACATGTTGTTGTTGTTGTTAGGTGCCATGGAGTCAGGTCTGACTCATAGCCACCCTATGTACTGCAGATTGAAACACTTCGAGATTCTGTGCCAGGCACATGATCTTATTTATGTTTAAGCCCATTGTAGCAGACACTGTGTCAATCCATCTAGTGGAGGGTTTTCCTTTTTTCATTGGCCTACCACTCTCCTAAACATGGTGTCCTTCTCCAGGGATTGATTCATCCTGATGACGTGTCCAAAATATGTAAGATGCAGTCTAGCCATCTAAAGAACTTCCTGACCAGCTGTTGGTCTTTGAGTCACATATAAGACATATGACAGTAGCAGTGTTCCTTCACCTAGACAATGATATTAACTTCTCACTTTCTTAACTTTTCATTTTCTCCTCTAATAAACTCACTTTTATATGAAGGGAAGGAATTAGTCAAGTCTTGTCTTCTGTTATAGAAAAAAGATCTTTATGAGACAAATTAGATCTGGTGATATTACAGCAGAGACTAGAAATCCAAGTAAATCATGAACTACCTTAGGAAATACAAGACAAAGGACAAGAAAAACAATGAATGGCATGTTTAGAGTTAAGAAAAATATTTTAAGGCTACAGGGAAATCATATAAGTGGAAAACCATTTGGATTTTTTGATAAAGAGCCAATAAGTAGTGCCTATAATTAGGTAATTAGAGCTCAGAAGAGGAACTGGAAAAATCTATCAGTATGGGAAATTTAAATGCTATAGATAGCAATGAGTTCTGAAGTCAAGGAGGTCTACTTTTATATACTGATTGATTCTTTTTTATATACCTATTCCATACCAAGAGCCTGCAGCCATACCACTGTGGCATCTCGTCTCATCAAATCTCAGAAGCTAAGCAGGGTTAGACCTGGTAGGACTTGGATGGGAGACCACCTAGAACACTAGGTGCTGTAGGATTGGGAGAAGAATCTGGCAACCCACTCCCCTAAAACAATCAGCCATTGAAAACCCTATGAATAGCAGAGAAGCACTGACAATAGTGTTTCGCCTCTTGTACATAGGGCCACTATGAGTTGGACACGAACAACAAAAACAATATACCAACAATTGCTGTCATCTTTTTTTCCAGTGCTAGGGAGCTGAACCCAAGGCCTAGTGCATAGTTTAAAAATGCTCTACTACTGACCAGAACCCCTAGAGCCAGTGTCTCTAAGTTACACAGGCTGCCTCTAGCCTCAAACTTGCAATTCTCCTGCTTCTGCCTCCTGAGTTTGCTGGGATTATAGGCATGTGCCACCATGCCCGGCTTGCTATCAACATCTTATAAAGCCAAGTATAGTACAGTTTTTGCCCCACTGGCAAGGTTGTTTATTTCAATGCAATGAAACTCTGTATATTTTTATTTATGGACTTCTGTTGCTTGTTTGAAACACAATAGCCTTGTATGTGAAAGTTAACGTATTATAACAATGAGAAGTAGAGACAGTAAGAATGTCCAAGATATACTGAGAATATGATAAAAGTAAAGAGGGTAAGAAAGACAGGAAGCTAATCTTGAATAAGCTACATATAATCAAACAAGTGAGTTCATCTCACGCAGCTAGGCTTTAGGTAGGTTCACCAGTAGCTCAACATTTACATCTACTATTATACCTCTCATATACAAATGCCGTCAGGGGCTAGGCGTGTAGCTCAATGTTAGAGGGCTTACTTAGTATGAGCAAGGGCCTGCTTTTGGTCCTCCTTACCACAAAAATAAAATAAAGTTGCATAGGATTTCAATGAGGTTAATGAGGTCTAACTAGCATAGCCTAAGTTTATCCTTGGGATAGATTCCCCAACAGCACAATAAGTAAATAAATAGATAGATAGATAGATAGATAGATAGATAGATAGATAGATAGACAAATGAAGCTACTAGGATTCCGGTTTGAGTTCATGCACTGGCTGAAATTAGGAAGTGGAAACCCCAGAAATTAACCTATAAGTGTTAAAAAGGAGACTACAGTAAGTAAATAAAATTTTAGAGTGCTTGCACAGAAATGCCTGCAGAAAAATAAAACAGCACAAAACTATCATTGGTTTGCCAAGCTGAACTTGACAGTATCCTTTCTCTAGTCTCTCTGCATCCTCTCTATTTGGAGTGAATAGACATTCATTTTACATCTCTCCAGGAAAGTTACCACAACAACAGAGAAAGTTCTATGCTTTTAATGGCTCTTTTATTTAAACTGAGCCCACCCAGGTAGACCAGGATGACCTTCCAGTTTTAAAGTGGATAATTAAATAACATTGCAAAGTCCCCTTTTGCTGATGTGGCATGACTCAAAATGAGAAGAAACACGGTGACTGCAACAATGGGCTCAAACATAAAAAGATTGTGTGCGTGGAACAGTTTTTTGGATAGTGTTTTGTCCTGCTTTACTTAGGGTCACTATGAGTAGGATCCAACACAAGAGCACCTAAGAACAATAATTATTCTTTTTAAATCCAGAAGACTTTTTCTACTATCCTTTTTTATTGTTTCTTGGTGGAAAGGGAACCTACTTTTTAAATCATGAGAATGCTCATAACTGGGGTGATTAAATATACCATATCATAGGTTGACCAATTTTATAATAATCTTCAGAAATTCAACATTATAATGAAAGTTTAGCTGTATTTCTATCTTATACTCACAACTTTTCACTATGCTTTAAACAATATTTAACTCATGTTATATGAATAACTAAGGCAAATATTTCTTTACTACAGTGGATCAGTCAAAAATGCACATGCCTGTGATCTCAGCAACTTGAGAGGTGGATGCAAGGAGGCAGAGGCAAGTTCAAGGCCAAAGGAAGCCTACATAACTTAGTGAGATCCTGTCTCAAGATTAAAAAAAAAACTTAAAAAATGGTTGGGTATGCTCAGTAGTAGAGAACTTACAAAGTACATACAAGGCTTTGGGTTCACTCTGAAGTATTAAAAACACACAAAAAGAAATCTTTCATCCTCTTCATTCCTCAAGAAGAGACAGGGATGCTGTTTGGAATGTCAACGAATGTGAATATAGTATTTTCTTGAGGAAGTCATTTGAAATAGGTAAAAAGAAACAACGCAGAGATTTAGTTAGTTTCAAGAATACAGAATTTCTGTGTGACAATGTTAATTTCACAGTAATCTATTTACTTTATTCTTGCAGTGTTTTGGATTTTTTTCATTGTCTTCTCATTGCTATATACTTAATTGAAAGTTTATATTTTGCTCAGTCAAGAAAAAAACACAATTCTCTTAATTTGCCCAGACAGATACATAGAACTCTGAGAGCATTATCATTTCTCTCTTTTGCTCAAACCTTTCAAAGTCATCTGATTGCATCTAACTGACAAATATACTTCGGATCCAACAGTTTTCTAGTATTCTCAGTGCAAATGCAGTTCAAGTGAGTCTTATCCTCCATGATAACAACTTCAATAACTTTCTAATTTGTGTTTAATTCTTGTTCTCCTAAAGCCATTCCCCACAGAGTAGCCAGAAAAATATTTCTAAAATGCTAATCAGGTCATATAACTTCCTTGCTTGAAACTTGCCAGTGATTTCCCATTGTACTCTTATGCTTAAAAGTTAATGATGATTTGAAAAGATTGGTTATTATTAATGTCCCTGAAGGAAAATTATTAAATGGAAAATAAACAACAATGGAACTTTGTAGGAAACTGAAAAGAAAGAAGAGGTAACTAATGAGTTTTCCATTTTACTTACTTATGGATCTGCAATATAGCAAAATTACCTATAATATTCTCCCCTTTGTTCCCAAATTTGGTAAATGGCAAGACCCTGAGAGGAGACCCGCCATAGCAATCTAGAATCTCACTCAGAGCATCATCATACTTAGGCAATTTGTTCCTTCATATGGCAATGTAAGTTTCTTGTTCTGCATTTTAATAATGGAACCATGCATATTTCATGGCCCTGGTACTACTTACTGAGCATGAGTCACCAGGATATGGCTGCCAACAGTAGCTCAAGACTGTGACAACAGTATAATTTTTTTTTTAATTCTGCTATGGAAGATACTATAAATATAAAACTGGGAAATACACAAAACACACACACATAAACAGATACACTTAAAGAGGAATCTACTCCAGAACTGTCATGTCTTATGGTTAGGTTAGGACAGGACAATAAAAGACATTGACCAAGATAATCAGGAATTCCTTAGAAGGTGTTACTGAGAAGTTCTCAAGTGAGAAATGAGAGAAGGAATAAAATCTAAAGAATATTCCAAAACTAAGTATATGTGTGGGGCTGGGATTTAGCTCAGTTGGTAGAGCACTGCGCTGCAGTCTCTGAGGTCCTGAGTTCAATTACCAGCACCGTAAAAATGGGAGAAGGACCTGGCAATCCACTCCCAAGGCAATCCGGAAACAGTCAGCCATTGAAAACCCTATAAAGGTCGCTACGAATCGGATACCGACTCGACAGCACCAAACAACAACAACAAAGTATATGTGTGGAAAATAGGAAAAACTTGGAGTGATCTAGCATGACTTCATGGATAATTTCAAAGAATGAATATGAGAACTGATTGATTTTTTTTTCAGTATTAGACTCTTTCTCACAGCTCGGCTGGCCACTGTTCATATTGATATGTTTGTTTATTCTGGACTAAGGAGGATATATAAGAGGGTTTAAAACCTGTCCTCTACTCTCAGAAGGGAGAGGGAAATGCCCAATACTGAACATTCAAGAAGGCAAAGCTAGGAAGAGCTTAGGTGCTTGCTACTCATGATGTATTCTAAAGGCCAGAAGAACCACTAATGAGCTTGTTAGAAAGCCAGATACTAGGCTCCACCTGGAAGTACTGAACCATAATCTACATTTTAACAAGCTCCCCAAGCACACTAAGGAAGTCTTATCCTAAATTTCGGCCTACAGCCATAGCCCTGTGGCATCCAATCCTGTCAGATCTCAGAAGCTAAGCAGGGTCAGGCCTGGTTAGTACTTGGATGGGAGACCACCTGAGAACACTCGGTGCTGTAGGCTTGGGAGATGGACCTGGCAACCCACTCCCAAAAATCAATCTGCCATTGAAAGCCCTATGAACAGCAGAGAAGCAGTAACCATAGTGTTTCACCTATTGTACGTAGGGTCGCTATGAGTCAGATACTGACTCGATGGCACCTAACAACAACAACAACAATCCTAAATTTCATAAGACAACTTTTCTTAGTTATTCATTGTTTTTACCCTAGCACTTAATGGAAACTCAGTCATTCCTGGCAAAGATAAGTGAATAGGTAAACTCTATTAAGCTTTCACTTTAATACTCTAAGAAGATATTAATTCTTATCTTGAAATTTTAAATTGTATTTATAATTCAGGGTTAACAAAATAGATCTGGAGAATTTACAATGAGTAATTTGTTCTACTAGGATGAACACATTGGGGCTATAATGGTACATTAAGAAAATCAAGATATTATAAGAAACATTCAAATTAATGATTAAGAACTGAATGTTAATAATATGGCAAATATATTGAAATTTACACAGCAATAAATATTTTAGTAATAGTTTAGGCAAACAACAAAAAAATGGAGACAATAAAATACAAGTATAAGTTTTTGGACTTTCAGAAGAAAATCACTCATTGCCATATGAACAGAACAATGGGAGGAGTAACTAGTGTTTGTTTATAATATATTTAGCAGATACTTTCTAACAGAACAACACAGGAACCAAGATTCAGAGGTTGGTGGTAATGAAAATTGCTTATATTGCTAGGAGTACATACTATGTACTCATACATACATATTATTGAGTGCTATTATGAATATTTTACATCTATTAACTCAGTTATTATCACATCCTTAACATAGGAAAATTAGTGACAATTTGCAGTTTAAAAAGTGGCAGTCATGGGGCAGTCAATTAATGTGCCTAATACACCACAGCTACAAAGTAGGAAGTGATTCAAAGTACCTTCTCTGATTCTAGGGTTCACTCAAAATAAGAAAGCTTTCAAGATGGAGAGCAGGGACTTTGTTATGGAGCAGGAAGGTGACAGATTTGAAAGAGGTGGAAAGTAAACAGAACTGCATAGACAGATTCAGGGTCTTGACAATTATGTAGGGATTTTGAACACCAAGATTTCAGACTCAGAGTATGTATGATGTGGTTAAATTTGAGAAAAATCATGTAATTACGTATACAAGGAAAAAGCTAATTCCCAACAACACTACCTTGGACTTGAATCATGGCCACTGACTGACCATTTGTGAGATATCAAACATCTGACCTCTTTGACTCACTCTTTCTTCAAACATCTGAAAGGTGGATATAAGAATGACTTGAAAGTAATAAGTAAGTTAGAACATTTTATCAGCATTATTTTAGCAGTCAGAACTTCAAATTAATGAGGAAATCACAAAATTAGAATCAACTTAATGTTTTCACTGTGTTTCATCTCTGACAAAAGTGACTCAACTTTAAAAACTGAGGGCATTGTCCTAACTAGATCAGATCTGATTATGTCAAAGTTTTACAGTCAACTTTTTGCATGGGTCCTCTCTTTCCACTCTCATATAAAGGACATTTCTACTAGGCTTCTGTCTTTTTGTTGTCTGAATGTCTGAAACAATATTGATAGAAATAACGCTTCTACAGAAGCCCAAATAATGCTAAACGTCTTCACATGGCTCTCTTGCAGCATTATATATGTGGAGACAGGAGAAGCATGGGATAATTATAAATCATGCAAATGATGTCAGAAAGACTATTATTGTGACATTCTGAGGACAGTGTTTTCAAAAGCATTTTCCTATAAAGTCAGTGCACTTTAAATACAGAACTCCAGGTTGGTTTCACATAAATTATGGAGTTGGTCAGTCATGGAGATAAAATTACCTTTACAGGTTCCTGTGGCATTATAAAAACTGAAACTGAAAAGGGCATTCTTACACTAAATAACAGATGCCCCAGAATTTTGATGTTGTTTTCTGAATTGAATCCAACTCATGAGTTTTTAAATGAGCCCTCAGAAGCCTTAGAGAATCACTGCAATTGGGTAAGTTTCCTATTTTCTACTAGAGAACACCATGGGTTTGATGGAATCTGTCTTTTAAAGGACTAATTATACTTTCTGTGCTCTAATTTGAGTTCTAAACTCAGGGAGGCATTTACTTTAAATATTTTCTTGACCTTCATTTAATAAATCTTCTATCCATATTAGCTGTGAAAGTGAAATTTGAAACATAGTTTGGCATTGCCTTTAATTTCTTCCTAAGTTATACATACCTTCAACCAGAAATACTAGAATTTCTTTTAACATCAATATTTTCAAATTTATTCTAATTAGGTTCAGACTTCATGCATTTATCATTAAGAAAATTAAAAGGTGTTCTAGTTATTGCTATAGACATTTAATTGATCTTTGACATATGCAATGGTTAGGTCAGTTTTTCTTATCATTTAAACAAATTACAACATAATTACAGTGCAGCCTTTATCCACACGTCCAAGAGCCAGCAAAGTAATCAACTTTGAAACCAGTAGAAATTAGAATTATATAGTCTGCAACTTGCCTCAAGAAGTGACCAATTTTATATCATTCCAGCTATCATCATTTTATCAAAGAAAATGTATAAAAATAGAAAGTTAAAATGTATCCAAAAATATGAATTCATAACTATCTCACAGGAAATATCAAATAAAACCCAGTCACTATTTGAAAACAAAAAAAGAAGAAGAAAACAAGAATTAGAAAAGGAATGGCTTATTCAAAACATAATGAAAAATCTGCCATTTGTTCCTAAGAATTTTTGCCTATAAAATAGAGCAAGCCATCATTCCAACAATGATTGTTAAAACAGAAATGAAGACGAGAGCATTGAAATTATAGTGTGAGAGCATTGAGTGCATAAAGTGTCCTAACACCACAAAAATCAGTTAATGTAATTCAAAATAGATAATTGATCTCCCCAAATGTCTGCTTTGAGGGATTGCATGTTGCTGTGATGCTGAAAGCTATGCCACTGGTATTTCATATTCCAGCAGGACCACCCATGGTGTACAGGCTAGAGATGGGCTTCCAGACTAAGATAGAGAGAAGGACCTGGCAGGCCATTCCTAAAACAACTAGACATTGAAATCCTTATGGATAGCAGAGAAGTACTATCAAATATAGTTTTAGAAAAATGAGGCCCCTAGAGTGGAAGGCATTCAAGAAACAACTGGAAAAGAGTTTCCTCATCAAAATAAAGTAGACTTTAGTGACAGGAATAGAGTAAAGCCCCTGAGACTTCCTTTTACATGTGGGGCCACTACTCAAAATGAGAAAAAACAGCAGTTACAACACTGAAACAAAAGAAATCATGCACTTGGCACAGTGTTGGGTAGTGTTTTGTTCTGTTATATGTAGGGTCACTATGAGTCAGATCTGACTCAATGGCACCCAACAACAACAATAACTTCTTACTGTACCTTCAGAGTAGAAATTATATTTACATAACAAATGTTGAGCATTAACAGCCCCTAAAAATAAATAAGAAAATATCATTCTTCCCATGGAATGGAAACACCAACTAGGAGTTAGAAGAAAAAAGAAGAGTTGCAGATGGTTCAACCTCCCCAATATCCAATCTCTGGGAGGCAAGTGGAGATTTCTATCTCCTTTCTGTTCATTTTTCGTAGTCTCAGTGAATTCTTTGATTCAATTTACCCAGGGGAAAACTTTTTTTTTCTTTTACTTTTTGAAACAGGGTCTCACTAAGTTATGCAGACTGCCTCTGGTCTTGAACTTGAGATCCTCCTGCCTCTGCCTCCCGAGCCACTGGGATTATAGGCGTGCACCACCATGCCAGGCTAAAAACATTTTGTATAACAAAATTAGTATTGTACATTATAACATGCATATGTCCATTAATACAGTGGCAGTAATTATTTTCTTCCACTTTCTAAATCTTTGGAATTACTACATTTTTTTCCCTATCTCATTACTATTTTGTTGTTGTTGATGAGGTTGTTGTTGCTGCTGCTGTTCTTGTTGCTGTTGTACCTCAAAGACTACAGCTATGTCTCTCTCCTTTGCTTTGCTTTTCTCTCCACCTTTCCCTTCCTTTAACACCATTCAGCTCCTAAGAAAGAAAGGGAAAAAATGGAAAGGAATTCTCTAGACAGTCTCCTTTAATTGACCAAGGTTTTAAAAGCCAACAAAATTACTCATAAAGATTTTTCTACCCTCACTCTTAGCAAGGTAGTAAAACAAAACCAACTAACCAGCTAATCAAACAAAAACTTAGCATGCTTAAACTACCTAACATACCTAGTAAGAAGCAGACAAATATCAACCTAAAATATTATAACTTTGTTTATTATGGAATTTCATTTATGACATTCTAATTCTAGATTAGATCTATTTGAATGATAAATACCACATTTCAAAGAAATTATTAAGATTATCTATTCTCATTTTTTCTCAATATTTTTAGAGTTTCCCATGTAATTAGAATTTAATTCAGCTATGGATAAATTGCAGAACAAATGGTGTGTATGAGTGTCTGTGTGTGTGTGTGTGTCTGTATGTGTGTATGTGTGTATGTGTATATATGTAAGAGCCTACTGCAGAAGTAGACCCATCCAGGACGAAGCAAAAACCCTCCTGAGAGTATGTGACCAGTAGGCACTTTTCAATGAAAGTCTTCCTTCAATATTACCATTATTTATAAAAGTGACCAATAACTTTTAGAAACATTGTTTTCAATTAGAAAATATTTTTAAGGTATTATTACATTAGTCTCAAACAATAATGCTTGGATAAATCATAAGTAAAAACCCAGGACTATGCAGATTCATTGGAGTTTATAGATAAGAGACTGACTAGAAATATAGCTAAGAACTGCTGTGAATTCTTGCACTACAAGCACCTAGACTGATGTCAGGGAGGCCTTCAAAGCAAAACAAAAACCAAAGGCATTGCCAATCAATTTGTTATTCTTTTACATTTATTTAATTGACTATTTTTTGTTTGTTGTGAATAAAATTAGACAAGAAGAGATAAATTTGAAAAGGTATAAAGACTTTTCCCTAAATGCCAGGAGAATAAATAATTGCTAGACATTCTCCTGGTCTCTACCGAAACTAAAAGATTCCTTGCCGAAATACTTGAGCTTCAATCAAAGTGACTTTGCAGAAATATAAAGAAACACAAAAATCATTGGGAAACAAAAATACAAGAGGATAAAGGACATTTTTACTTGATAACTTTGTCACACTTTATTTCATTGGTAAATATATATGTTAAAACACCATTTCTAGTTGAGTTAGGTAATCATGGCCCAGTAAAACCTAGTTTGTTTCTTTCTTTTTGACTCTCATGGGTTTCATTCCATTTTCATTATGAAAGTCAACTCTACATTAGGAGGCAACTCTTCCCCAGTCCTCTCTTGAATGCCTTCCAGCGTGAGGAGATCATTTTTCCAGCACGATATTTGACGGTATTTCTCTGCTATTCCTACAGTTTTCAATGGCTAATTGTTTTGGAAGTTGAAGGGATCCTAGAGAGTACCACCATGTTGGGGGCCTGCCTAGCCCTCCTGGAGGACTAACATCTACCCTCCACACAAGATGGCTCCCAATGACCTTTGCTCCACATCTGGGTCTTCTTGGTGTCCAGTGAACCAAGATGGCCCCTGCCCTCTCAGGCTACCTGCCACCTGATTGGTTACTCCTAACCCTGCCCCCTGACTGGCCACTAAAGAACATCTCCTGATTGGCCAGAAAGCGACATCCTGTTTCACCCCAAATTAGAAGATCACTCCCAATTTTTTGTGCCCAGCCCCTCGGGCCACCACCTGATTGGTTGGCAGCCATCTTGGGGAAGTTACCCAGAGATTATATAAGCAGAGCTTGCTCACCACTCTGCATGATTCTGCCACTCCACCGCAGACAGGTCACACCATCACCAGATCAAGAGAGAAGACTGCCTGCCATCACAGAGGCCACCCGATGCTAGACCAAGATGGAGATCATCAGAGACCAGCAGCAGAGAAGAAGTCAGCCTTCATTGAGGACACCTGCAGGGCCCCTGGACCACCACTGAAACTGGAGTTTTGTCACTATCACCATTCTGAAATGTGGGCTTGTGGGTTGTAAGAGCTGTAGTGCTTATTTTTTAAAGGAGCTGTAGAATAAAACTGAATCTAGAGGCATCCTGAAGCTGTTCTTGACTCCATTGCACTTGCCAGTTACATAGTGTGGGGTCATAATCTCAGTTGGAGAAGAAGAGCTAGCCCAGTCCTGGCCACAGAGAGGGGCAACCCACAGGGAGTGGGCTACCATGTCCTTCTCCCTCATCTGTCTTAGTCTGGAAACTCACCTGAAACATGTCCACCATGGGTGACTCTGCTGGTTTTGAAATACTAGTGGTATATTTTCCAGAATCACAGCAACATACAACCCCCACAGTACCATAAGCTGACAGGTATGTGGGGAGTATGACATCTTAAGGACATATAAAATACATGATCATTGATATTTGTTTTCACATTCTGTTGCATAAAAATTTAGCTTTCTATATTGTAAGGATATTTTCAATTATCAGCTCTAACAGAAAGTTCTTCAGTTTAGGAATTGTAGGTTTTTCACCTAAACTAAAAAATAGATTATTCCACAAACACTATGCCCCTAGTTAATTGTAATTCCATACTAAAAATTCTTCAATGACTCATTTGTATCTTTTTTGTTCAGATTCTACTTCACCATCAAACTTGCCGTCAAGTCATGTCTGACTCATAGTGACCCTTATAGGGTTTTCAATAGCTGATTGTTTCGGGATTGCCTTGGGAGTGGGTTGTCACGCCCTTCTCCCATTTTTGTGATGGGAGAAGGGCCCTGGGAATCGAACTTGGGACCTCAGAGACTGCAGAACAGCGCTCTACCAACTGAGCTAAATCCCAGCCCCACCATCAAACTAGGAAATCCTAACTATAGATCATCCCTCCCAAGACAATATAAACAGCTTTTAGCCATCTGTAGTTAGCAAAGTCTTTTTTTTTTTTCAGTCCTTTAGTAAACCACATTTTCTAAACAAGTGAACAATTTATGTTGATTCTATGGTCAGTGATGAGTTTCTATGTGTATCAAGTTATAAATGGACATGATGCAAAATGTATCTTGCTGTATGCAGTTCTTTCAAACCAAGGATATAATTGTTCTTGAACTCATTTACAGTATGAGGAAAAGCTTTCTGTTGTGGTTTCTAGTTAGGCAGATTAGTCCTAAAATGATAAGGAGATGCAGTCAAAAGATAAATACTGGTAGTTTGATTTTTATTTGCTTTTCTGACCGATAAACAAGACAAATGTAACCAGTGAGTTGAAAATTCGAATCAAATGGATTCTTAATTGGTACAAATCTCCAATATCCAATTCTTCCTCTCTATATCTGACTTACTAAGTCCCACAATTTTCTTGACTAGAATGCCTGACTCTCACTCTGATTAAACTTAAATCTTTCTCCTATGATTATTGTCTTCTTGAATGACTTGATAACTCAGTGATTAGATCTTATACTGAATAAAGTACTTTAATACTCAAAAGCACAAGTTAACAAAAATATTACTCATATCAACAAATTTTACAACCTTTCTCTTTTATGTAAGCAAAAAATAACAGAATTATAATATTAATACAAAAATCTAACATTTCAACCACAGATCAAGTTTAGTAAATCTATTCCACTTTGGGGCCGGGGTTTAGCTCAGTTGGTAGAGTGATGCTCTGCACTCTCTAAGGTCCTAGTTTTGATCCCCAGCACCACAAAAATGGGAGAAGGATGGGGCAGCCCACTCCCCAAACAAGTAGCCATTGAAAACCATATGAATAGCAGAGAAGCACTAACATAGTCCCAAGGATGGCACATTGCTGGGGAGTGTTTCATTCTGTTGTACATAGCATTGACATGAGTCGGACCAGACTCAATAGCACCTAACAACAATAACAACATTGCACTTACCAGTGAAAATAAAAAAAGATTTTTTTCTGAAATACACAGATTATTTAATTGGAACACATTTCTTATTCAAGTAAAGTAGTATTTTGAGTGAGCGCAATCAACCTCCAAATAATTTATTGAAAAGTATATGCTGTAACATGCATATGCAATTAATAAAATAACACAATAATCTCTGGCAGCAATAATGTACAAAATTTAACCTATAAATATAAACACCTTGGAATCCTATTAGAAAATTAAAAGAACACATGTATGAATGATGGATTCTCAAAAGAACTGTTCTCAAAGCACTTTTGTTTCTAGAAGTTAATTGATTTCATTATGCTTGTAAGGGTAGAGGTTGTAGTCTATATTGTTCCTCTCACATTCACCATGTACTATATGTGTATAAGAGCTCATCAAATGCAGGTTATATCACCTCAGGTTGACAGTGATTAATTATGTGAAGACAGCCTTCCTCTGTCTCAGCATTTCCCACTGTTTATCAGGTGGCTCTCAATTGTTTAGTTCTGCCTAATGGCTGTTGCTTTTGGTTTATTCACAGAATGCTTTTGACTTGACTTCACCATTGTAGAGAAATAAAATCAGAGAAAATTTGGAAACAACTTTTTAAAACATGCTGTGTAAAAGGTAAATTCATTGAATTTGAGGGCTGGAAGTGTCTATGGATATCAGGGAGGCCTTACTTAATAAATAATTAAACTAAAATTCAGAGGCACAGTGACTTGCCTATGGACACACAGCTAGTCAAAATTAACAGTAAAAAACAGCCTCCTTATATCTAATTTTTAAAATGTACTAATTATTCTTATACTATTAATAGTTTCAGCTTTTTTTGCAAAATCAAAAAAATCACCAGCCTGAAAATTGTATATAGTAACTTCTACAATGTAGAAAATCATTGATTTCCATTCCATTTACCTTACCATGTTTACCAATGAAAAATCTGTTTCAATATGTGTTCCTGACTTATTATTACTAGAAGACATGTAATGACCTCAAAAATTTGGCTTTTAAGTTGTTCCATAAATGCAGAATTAGCATGAATGTTGTCACAGAATAATTTGGTTGTTGCAATACATGTATACCTGAAATATTTTTTTTATCAATCAAATTTGGAATAGTAAAAAATGTGAGAATTTGTTCTTCCAAGAAAAATCCATACTAAGTGATATTTTAAGGCATAGTAATGTATATGTATTAGAAAATTAAAATATATGAATTCCCAAATATATTCTTCAGTTAAATTCAAAAGGTGCTAAGTAGATAATTATAGTTAGTCTTAACATGAATATAATAGATGCTGTTTAAAATAATTAATGGCTTCTCCTTTTCGGGATTAACAAGTAAAAATTTTAATACACTGAGAAATAAGGTATAATAAAAGAGGCACTGTAGTCACAACACAAGTGAAAGTGTACTCATGTTTTGTGCTATAATAAATGATAACTCATTTCTTAACGCTTGTTTGTGGGAAGGTGCTACTTCCTTTATGCATATAACTTCTTCCTTTTTAAAAGCCTTCACTTCTGTAAACTTAAACTGAAAATCTTTGGTTGGAGAAAGCAGAAAGGTAGAATAAAAAACAAAATTCTTCTCAATGGACAAGATGAAATGGTGCCAACTTGTTATATTTTTCCCAGTGAGCTAGAGGAAGGAAGCCAATGCCTAAGTTAGTTTTTATACAAAGTGTGTTGAGGGTTTTTCTCCATGTAGATCTATTTCTCTAA
>VMDO01033200.1:0-18202 GCA_007922755.1 Pedetes capensis
TTAAATAAATGGTCTCAGAGTGAAGCTCATTGGTAGAGCCTAGAATGCATGAGGTCCAGGATTCAACCCCTTAGTACTGCAATCAATCAGTCAATCAATCAAGTAACCTAAAGACTATTAGAAAGTATTTCCAGAACATAGACACAATGCTTTTATAAATTTTATTTACAAAAACTTTTTACAACTAGAAGATAAGAAAATAAAACAAGCAACAAGAAAAATGAGAAGATTTGAAGAGACACTTCATAAAGCAGATAAGTGGATGGCAAATAAGATATGAAAAGATATTCAACATCTTTAGGTATTAGAGATATACAAACTAAAAACACAATGAGATATACAACAACAAAAATGGCTAAAACGGCCAGGCACAGTGGAACATGCCTGTAATCCCAGCAACTCTGGAGGTGAATGTGAGAGGATAGTGAGTTTGAGAACAGAGGCAGCCTGTGTAAATTAGCAAGACCTTGACTTAAACTAAAAAATAAAAAATGGGCTAGGGGTGCAGCCCAGTGTTAGAATACTTGCCAAATATGTGTGAGGCCCTGGATCCAACCCCCAAGCACTACAAAAAAATGGTTAAAATTAAACTCTGATTATATTAAGTATTGTTAATAAGGTTAACCCCTTTTATCTCCCATACACTGTTCGTGGTAATATAAAATAATAACATCACTTTGGAAAACAGTTTTCTGATTTCTTCAAAGCTTAAATATTCACTTACCATACAACATAGCCATGCTACTCAGGCAATCTTACCCAAGGGAAAAGAAAGCATATGCCATGGTAGTTTTACATGTTAATTTTACTGGGGTGAAGAATATCCAGATAGCTGGTAAGATATTATTTCTGGTTATGTCTGTAAGGATGTTCCTGGAAGATATTAACATTTTAATCAGCAGGCTGAGTAAAGAAGATTGCCCTCACCATAAGGATGGCTATCACCCAACCTGTTGAGAGCCTATATAGAACAAAAAAGTCCATGAATGTAATTCCTAGCAGAACAATTGCATGGAGGTAAGAAAAAGTCCATATCCAGAAGATGTAAGGTAAGGACAAAATGCTACTCCTTCCATGAGGGAAGTGATGCAATGTAATCAACCTGCCATCCAGTTGCTGGCTGTCAACCCCAGGGGGTTATGCCATATAATGAGATCAATATTATATTTTTGCTACTGGCAGGTTGGGCACTCAGAGATGGCCATAGTTGAGTCAGCTTTGGTGAATGCAAGTCCATGCTGTTGAACCCATGTGTAATCTCCATCCTTGCCACCATGGCCACTATGTCCATAAACCCATTGAGCAATGGCAGAGGTGGCTATGAAAAGGCTGACTGGTATTCACAAAATGGGACATCTTATCTACTTTGTTATTGAAATTTTCCTGTGTTGATTTCATGCTTTGGTCAGCATTCATTTGGGACATAAATGTCTTGATATTTTTTGCCCATTAAAAAGGTCTATCAACACACTATTCCCCCCCAAATCTTTGTCACCAATATGCCAATAACATTCTTGCCAAATCCCTGACCATCAAGCCAGACCATTGGCTATATCCAATGAATCAGTACCTAATTTCAAGTCTTGTCATTTCTCCTTCCATGTGTACACCGGGTGCACTTCCCAAAATTATGCGTACTGAGAGGATTTTCTTTCATCACAATCCTTCTGGGCTGTTCTAGTACAGGGCTGTTAAACTGTAGCTCTTTACTTTTGGGTGGCCCCTGAATATCATGTAGAACCATCTGGAAACTGGTCCAGAGCCTTCTCTTTCTCAGCCAACTAATTGTGAGAAACTTGCCAATGAGATCACAGGTGCAGCTTGGGAGAGAATGCAGTATAGCAAGAAGGGATCTAAGGCCTTTGGAGCAACATCTTGTAATTTGTGCCTTCGTGATCTGCCCAAACATGATCATGTATATACCACTTCCATTTGATGGTGGAGTGCTGCCGCATACACCTAACTTTATTACTTTGTGGATCAGGTAACACCTAGTTTATAATGAGCATCATGGGTTGCATGGTAACTAGATGATCTATGGTCAAGCATTCAGTTTCTACTAAGATGCAGTATCAGCACAAAAGTTATTTCTCAAAGGAAGAGTAGTAGTTCTCTGAGAATGATGATAGGGCCTTGCTTCAAAGTCCTAAAACACTGAAGTCTCATTCAACTGAAGGCTCAGCCAGCGGTTCCAAACAGCATATTTATCAAGTAACACTGAATCTGCTGAATCATATAGCCTAAGTGGCAGAGCATCTTGCATAGCAATTTAGATCCATTTTGAAGTCTTATCTTATTCTGGGCTCCATACCACCTAAAAATTTCACTGAGATAGAAGCCCACTGAATTTTAGTCATATTTATTTCCCACCCTCTAATGTGGAAGTGTCTTATCAATAAGTCTAGGGTAATTGCTTTTTGCCTGTAGCCATACCACTGTGGTATCTGATTCCATCAGATCTTGGAAGCTAAGTGGGGTCGGACGTGGTTAGTACATGGATGAGAGACCACCTGGTGGTACCAGATGTTGTAGGCTTGGGAGAAGGACGCAGCAACCCACTCTCAAGAAACAATCAGCCATTGAAAACCCTATGAATAGCAGAGAAGCCCTGACAACAGTGTTTCACCTATTGTATGTAGGGTCACTATGAGTCAGACACCAACTCGATGGCACCTAACAATAATAATTGCTTTTTATTACTCACTGAATCCAATCATCCTGCAGCCATAGCACTGTGGCATCCAATCCCATCAGATCTCAGAAGCTCAGCAGAGTCAGGTCTGGTTAGTACTTGGATGGGAAACCTCCTGGGAACACCAGATACTGTAGACTTGGGAGAAGGACCTGGAAGCCCCCTTCCAAAAAATTAATCCACCATTGAAAACCCTATGAATAATAGAAAAGCACTGACAACAGTATTTCGCCTGTTGTACATATGATTGCTATGAGTCGGAAACTGACTCAATGGCACCTAACAACAACAACAAATCCAATCAATATAGTGTCATCAATACAATGGACTACTGTGATATCTTATAGAATGGAAAGGTGATCAAGATGTCTGTGAACTAAATTATGGCATAGGGCCAAAGACTTGATAAACCCTGAGCTAAGGCAGTGAAGTCAAAGTGCTGGCCTTGACAGCTGAAGAAAACTGCTTCTGGTGAGACTTATGGATAATTATGGAGGACAAAGCATTTGTTGCATACCAGGCACCAGGGAATATGGCATCTGGCACAGCAGCTGCAAATTAGACTCACCATCTGGTTAAGCTTCCACTGTCATTATCCAACATCCATCTATTTTCTACACAAGTCAAATAGGAGAATTGAGTGGAGTTATAGTGAAAATCATTATCCCTGCATCTTTCAAGACCTTGATGGCACTAATCTCTACAGTCCTTCTAGGAATGTGGTATTGTTTTTGACTCACTATTTTCCCAGGCACAGGCAATTCTAATAGTTTTCACTTGGCCTTTCCTACCATAATAATCCTTGCTCCACAGGTCAGGGAACCACTAAGGGTTTTCTGCCAGATGCTAAGTAAGTCTATTTGTTTTGCATTTTGGAATTGAGAAAATTATCACAGGATGTCTTTGGAAACCCACCAGGCCCCCTATGAGATGGACCTGAGCTCACACTTCTTTAATCACCTGACCTCTATAATCTCTGGCTCTGACCAGAAGGCCACAGAGATATTTCAGGTCTCCTGGAGTCAGTGTCAGTTCATAGCTACTCTCCAGTCCATAACAGGTTTGTTTCATTTTCCTCAATGTGCAGTTATCATGATTAAAGATCCCTTTGGGAATGACTGTGAGAAAAATTAACAATGTAAACTTTCTGTAGTATAGTGGAGTTCTTCTTTGAAGAGGCCTAGCCTGCCCTTCATTTAATTTGTAGACAGGCTTAAGTCAAGCAATTGATTGAAGGGCCCTGTCTGCTTTTATTGAGTTGGCCTTTTGTTCACTCAACTTGGACCACTTCTGTTTATATAGACCAAAGAAGAATTTAATAGAATTCCTATTTTATTTCACTTCTATAAGCCCCTGATTAATTTCCCAATGCCATAGGTCTATATGAGTCAGACAATTCTCATTGCTACTTTGACTCTTGTTCCATTATGGTAACTATGGCAATCTTGCCTTTGGTGAGTGAGTACTTACTAATTGGCCCCTGACACCCAGGGATCCAATTACTTCCATTATGTTTAAGGTTTCCAATGGAGCAGTTGTTCCCACTGTAAGGTCTGGCCTATGTAGAGGAGTCATCGAGCTGGGTATGGTGGCTCACATCTATAATTCCAGGGACTCAGGAGGTGGAGGCAGGAAGATAGCAAGTTTGAGGCCTGAGGCAGCCTGCATAACTTATTGAGACACTGTCTCAAGATAAAACATTAAAAGGGGGGCTGCAGGTACAGTTCAATGGTAGAGTGCTTACAAAGTATGTGTAATGTTCTGGATTCAACCCCCCCCTCAGTGATTCATTTCTCAAAGCACTGCTGAAAGATATGTCTTCTGGACCCTCACAGTGTGGATGAGTAGGTATTAAATGACAAATGGACTCTAAAATTCCAATCTCCATAACCCCTTGATTCTCTTCCTTTACAGGAGTCTGGGCATTTGCAACTCAATTACAGTGGGACCTCTTTTGATCCATATTTAAGCCCATTATCCAAACAAATAGTTAGAACCCACAGAATCCCTGCTAAGTAAGCCCTTTTCAATAAATTTGACATGGTCCAACTTTTTGTTTCTCATAGCATTCTGCCCTGTCCTTAACCTCCATTCTCACACACATCCCCTGGATTTTTGTCTGTATAAATTAGAATACTCAAGTAGTTGCTTTGGAGTTCACGAGTCTGACTTTGTACCTCATCTTTCAGGGCCTGCTAGGACTTGAGCAGATCTATAAGAAATCTGGAGGCACTGCAATGTCTGATTTCAAAGTACATTATAGTACCTGGGTATAATGGCACACATTCATAATCCCAGCAAAAAGGAGACTTGAGGCAGGAAAGTCATAAGCTTGAGGTCAGGCTAGGCTAAGAAGTGAGACTCTGTCTCAAAAAACCCCAAACAAAAATAAAAAATAAAAATACATTACATAGGTATAGTCATGAAATGAGCATTGTATTGGCATTAAAATAGACACATAAAGCTGGGTGCAATGATACATATCTGTAATCCCAGAAACTTGAGAGGCTGAAGCAGGAGGATCACAAGTTTGAGGACAGAGGCAGCCTGTGTAACTTAGTGAGATCCTGTCCCAAAAGAAAAAGTATAAAATGGGCTGGGGGTGCAGTAGCTCAGTGGTAGAGCCCATGCAAAGCAACACAAAAATGAACAAACAAACAAAGAGATACATAAACTAATGGATCAGAACTGAGAGCCCAGAAGACAAACCCATACATATAAGGTCAACTAATCAACAAGCCTGCATCCATACCACTGCAGCATCCAATCCCATCAGATCTCAGAAGCTAAGCAGAATCAGGCCTGGTTAGTACTTGGATGGGAGATCACCTGAGAAAACTAGGTGCTGTAGGCTTGGGAGAAAGACCTGGCAACCCACTTCCCCCATGTTTTATCTGTTGTACATAGGGTTGGTATGAGTCAGTCGTGACTCAAAGGCACCTAACAACAACAATCTTCAACAATGCTGATCACAATACACAATGCAGAAATGATAGTCTCTCTAGTAAATGGATATCCACATGCAAGATATGCAGTTTGACTCTAGTCATACAACATATCATTTGGAATGGATTAAAACTTAAATGTAGGACATAAAACCATAAAACTCCTAGAAGAAAACAGGAGGAAATGGTCCTTGATATTGTTGTTGTTGTTAGGTGCTATTGAGTCGTGTCCGATTCCTAGAAACCCTTATAGGGTTTTCAATGGCTGATTATTTCGGGATTGCCTCAGGAGTGGATTGCCACGTCCTTCTCCCGTTTTTGTGGTGCTGGGAATTGAACTCAGGACCTCAGAGACTGCAGAGCAGCGCTCTACCAACTGAGCTAAATCCCAGCTTTCCTTGATATTAGTGTTCACAATTACATGGACATTACACTAAGAACACAGGGAATAAATCATACACAAAAACAGTGGGACTAGAACACATTAAAAGGGTTTTAGATGAAAAAAAGGTTGTCTTCCAAGGGTAAGATGGAAGATTAAAAGCAGACTCCATGAGATACAGTGAAACAAATGAGTCGTGACAGGAATGAATAGACTCTATTCCAAAGAGAGAAAGATTGGAAAAGCACAGAAATCACAAAGGAGGTGTAGGAACATTTTAAGTTACAGAGAACAGAAGGGCCATGCAGAGAGGAGTGAGCGGGACATGTCTTAAGGAACAGATTCCCAGTGGGGGAGGAGAAACAGAAGTCATAGCCAAAATGTAAGTCACACAGCCCTGGTGAAAAGACTGAAAATCCCATAGGACAAGCCTACAGTTCTGGAAATCTTTGGATCCATTTGGGAGATTTAGTAAGAAAGTTGTTCTTCCTGACTGAAAGGTCAGCATTGGAGAAGAGATCCATTTTGCTACCTTGAGAAGGAATCTATTGTTTGAGACTAAGTTATACTAGGGTCCTGAAAATAAGAAACGATCAAGACTCAGAAAGACTGGGGGCAACTTGCCACAACCCCAAGGTGGGACACAGTTGCCACAGGCAGTTACAGAGATGGGGACATAGGTATGCTGATATGCTGAGTTCAGGCAGAAGGAGGGTTGGGCAAGGTGGACAGTACCTCCATCCCCTGGGGAAGATCCTCATCTTCACTGAGACCAGCAACTCCCAGAGAGGTCAGCAAGCATCTCTATCTTTGGAGCCAGCTATATGCCATGCAGTTCACAACCTTTATCCTTAGAGCTTTGAAGCTCTGTGACAGCAGATTACTTCATTCCTGCAGTCACCTCACACTCTCCGGGTATTCAACCTTGGGCAGAATATGAAAGCACTGAGATAGGTCATTCAGTACAGATCTCAGTGTACCGTTTACTCCCCCCACTCCACAATGCACACTGGAGATGTCTTTCAGCTTGGAAATTAACCATTCTAGCAGGTACAAACTGGAGAATCTCAGACATGTGTGAGAATGTGCCTGACCCAAAAGCAGCAAAGCTAAGTGTGGCCAGTAGAAGCTGCAGGTATAAGAAGAGAGGTTCCTATAATGAAGGCAGCCTGCCAGACATCTGCCCTTGATACATCCAGGCTCAGCACCTATACAACTAGTAGAAAGATAAGATACTACAACTTCAACTGACCACCACCTCCACTTAGAACACCCCAATGTAGAGGACACAGAAGGAATATGCTCCAGTACATTACCACTTATTTCTATTCTTTTAAAAGTTTTTTGTTTTTCTTTTTAGTTTTGTGTTTCTGATTTCTTTTTTCTAATGTAATTTTTTCTTTTGTCTTTTTTAGTTTTCTATTTTGCCATCTCTATATCTCTTTTTCTATTTACATACTTTTGATCATCTTTATTTCACTTTTTTCAAGAAGAAATATCTTAGGACTTTTATTTTTTATTGTTCTTATGTTTATCTAATTTTGTTTACACACTTTTCATTGTTGTGAAATCAGTGTTTTTCCCTTTATTGATAAATGTTGGTGGGGTACAGACTAATAAGGTATTTCCTATTTCTGTTATGCAAATATTACATCACTTTTGGTTACACTTTCATCAACTTACATAGTTTATGGGACCCTTTGATTAATATGTAGTAAAACTTGTATGCAATTATGGGTTATATTCCCCTATTTTTCCCATCTATTTGTAATGTTCTGTCATTTAATCTGAGATTATCCTCTCCTCCTATATCCTTCTACATTGTTTCCCTTCCCCTTCCTGCTTTCTACATCCTTCACTCCCCTTGTTAGTCCCCTCCCCTTCTTTCTACTCTGCTTATATTTTCTTTTCTTAGATAAGTATGCTTACTCATTTTTATATATCTACTTATGTATATGTTTTTTTCTTCCATTAAGATTCAGCTCCCACATATGAGTGAGAACATATGGAATTTCCCTTTTTGAGCCTGTGTTCATTCACTTAAGATGATGTTCTCTAATTCCATCCATTTTGCTGCAAATGACATCATTTTCATTTTTTAAATTGCTGAGTAGTATTCCATTGTGTATATGTACCATAATTTTTTATCCATTCATCTGTTGATGGGCATTTTGGTTGGTTCCATATCCTTGCTATTGTGAAGAGTGCTGTACTGGATATGGAGATACAGCTGTCTTTGTGGTATAATGACTTGTCACCCTCTGGGTATATTCCTAGTAATGGTATAGCTGGGTCATATGGCAGTTCTATTTTTAGTTTTCTGAGGTATTGATTTCCAAAGTGGTTGATCGAATTTACAGTCCCACCAACAGTGTAAGAGGGTTACTTTCTCTCCACATCTGCACCAGCATTTGTTATTATTTGTTTTGTTGATCTTGTCCATTCTTTCTGGAGTTAGATGGAATCTCAAAGTTGTTCTCATTTGCATTTCCCTAATGGCTAGGGATGGAGCTGGGATTTACCTTAGCTGATAGAGCATTGCTCTGCAGTCTCTGAGTACCCAAGATTGATTCCCAGCACCAAAAAAACTGGGAGAAGAATGTGGCAATCCACTCCTGAGGCAATCCCAAAACAATCAGCCATTGAAAACCCTATAAGGGTCTCTATGAGTTGGACATGACTCAACAGCACCTAACAAAAATAACAACAATGGCTAGGGATATTGAGTATTTTTCATTTGTTTCTTCATTCTATGAACTTCTTCATTTGATAACTGTCTGTTCATTTCCTTTGCCCACATATGTACCAGATTATTTGTTTTCTTGGGATTTGCTTTCTTAAATTCTTTGTATATTCTAGAAATTAGTGCCTGGTCAGATGTGTAGGATGCAAAGACATTCTCCTATTCAGTGAGCTCTCCCTTAACTCTGTTCATTTTTTCCTTTGCTGTACAGAAGGTTTTTAATTTCATTTAATCCCATTTGTCAATTCTTGGTGCCATTTTCTGGGTGGTTAGAGTCTTGTTGAGGAAATACTTTCCTATGCCTATGCATTAGAGTGCATTTCCTATCTTTTCTTCTAGTAGTTTTAAGATTTCCGGTTTTGTGTTGACATCTCTTATTCATTACAAATGGACTTGCAAGCAAATTGACAGATACAGGTCTTTTTCAATTTTCTGCAAATTGGTATCCAATTTTCCAAGCACCATTTGTTAAAGAGGCTCTTCTCTCCACTGAACATCCTTAGCCCCTCTGTCAAAAATCAGGTGGCTCTAGTTGTATGGGTGTATCTCTGGGTCTTTGATTATGTTCCATTGATCTTCAAGCCTATTTTTGTGCCAGTATCAAGCTGTTTTTGCCACTATAGGCCTGTAGTATAGTTTAAAGTCAGGTACAATCAGGTTTTTTAAATCTTTTGTTCTTTTCTCTCCTTTATCCTAACATTCTCCTGTCTTTTTCCTTTTCCTTTCTTTTACTTAATGTTTGCTGCTTTGTCCTTTTCCCCCTTCCTCTTCCTCCTCCTTTTATTCCAGACAGTTTCTATTTTTACTTTCATCCTAAATAATTTGTAACTTTATAACTTACTCTGTATTATTGTTGTCATTTCTGTTCTATGGTCTTTGATGATGTAGTGCTTGTCATTAGTTGATTTTAAGTGTACTTCTCTATTGATTTTTGAAGTGTTTTATCTGTTACAATGGTTTGTCTTCTCCTCTGATTGCGGTACTATGGGTTGAGCTCTCATAAGAAAGTCACTCACTAAGTTTCTCAAATAAAACCAGAAGAGATATCAACCCAGGCAGATGTACAAATCACAAAACAGAAATGCAAGAAACAGAAAAAGCAAGGAAACATGTGTCTGCTAGTAGACCATAGTTCTTCAATGACTGAGTCCAAAGATATTAATATTGATTAAATGTCAAGGAATTCAAAAGTCTACCTGTGAAAGTGATCAGTGAGTTCAAAAAGGATATAAACAAGCAAATGAATAAGGCAAGAAAATCAATACAAGTCACCATAATAAGAAAGTCACCAATGTAGAAGAAAAAGTCAAAAACTGGATGAGAAATTCAGCAAGGAAATTGAGATTTTGAAAAAAAAACAAAAATGAGTGTTGGAAATGAGGAACTCAGTAAGTCAGATAAACATTACTGGTAGGGTAGACCATGCAGAAGAAAGAATATCAGTAATGGAAGACAAGTTTGAGGAAATACTGCATTTGGATATCCATAAAGAAAACAATGCCTGCAGCCATAGCCCTGTGGCATCCGATCCCGTCAGATCTCAGAAGCTAAGCAGGGTCGGGCCTGGTTAGTACCTGGATGGGAGACCACTTGGGAACACCAGAAGCTGTAGGCTTGGAAGAAGGACCTGGCAACCCCCTCCCAAAAATCAATCTGCCATTGAAAACCCTATGAACAGCAGAGAAGCACTGACAATAGTGTTTCCCCTGTTGTACAGAGGGTCGCTATGAGTTGGATACCGACTCGACGGCACCTAACAACAACAACAACAAAGAAAACAATAAGGGAACATGACCAAAACTTCCAAGAACTCTGGGATATAAACAAGAGACCAAATCAGGCCAGGTCATTTATAGTAGCCAAACCACATCTATAACTACTATACAGTTAAATTTATTTTATGTTAACTATTTTATTATGTTAACTATTTTATATTACCAGTCTGCATCCGTAGCCCTGTGGCATCTGATCCTGTCAGATCTCGGAAGCTAAGCAGGGTCAGGCCTGGTTAGTACTTGGATGGAAGACTGCCCACAAACATCAGATACTGTAGGCTTGGGAGTAGGACCCAGCAACCCACTCCCAAAAATCAATCCATCATTGAAAATCCTATGAATAGCAGAGAAGCACTGGCAACAGTATTTCACCTGTTGCACATAGTGTCGCTATGAGTCAGATACCGACTTGATGGCACCTAAGAACAATAACAACAGTATATTACCAATGAGTTTAGGAAATAGGATAGCCTAAATAATGTAGTATTAGTTATGACAGGAGAAATGTTAAGGGTGGAAGTAAAAGTTGTTGATAGATAAAATAACAAAATGCAGTAGAGAAACAGAAGGAAGATATATGTGTGTGGTTTTAGTGAGAAGAAGGAAATAAATTGATAAAGAATAGAGAATATTGTTAGGAAGAGAGGGAAGGGAGAGCAAGGGATTTTAAATCTTCTGTTATTCAGTAAAGAAAAATGTCTTGAATGAAATTAGGTTAAGTTAGGACAGGAATAATAACTGACAACATTAAACCTTGTTTGGAAAAATAAAGTACCAAGAAAAATATTAAAGCAGGTACTAGAGAAGCTTCTTCAACTTTGTAGTTTATCAGGGTCTCCTGCTAGCTATATTGCCTAGGCCCAGTGTCTTCTTCAGTGGTTCACTTGTACATGTGACTTTATCTGTACCAGAGGGGTAGCAATGAGCCTCAGTGCCATAGGCCTACTAGACACAGTGTGTCTAGCCCTCCTTGGATTGGAGCCTTGTTCAGCAGCTCTATTGTGTGTGTGGCTCTATCTGCACCATAAGTGGAGGGAAGGGTGAGCTGCAGTGCTGCAGATACACCAGGCACAGTGTCCCTAGCTTTCCCAGGCTTGGAGTCTAATTTGGCAGTTCAGTTGTATGGGTGGCTCTATCTGCAGCAGAGGTGGGGGGAGAGATGAGCTGTAGTCCTACAGATCTTCCAGGTTCAGTGTCCCTAGCCATGTTGCACAGAATTCAATTTCCAATTGAGTTGGTTGGGAAGTTCATGAGTCTAAGGGTACCTGGTTATGGCTTATTCATCTGACTGGGATCTGCAGCACACCAAGCTCTTTGTGTGGTTGTTCAGACTCTGGACATGGCTTAGGAGCTTTCCATGCCTCAGTGGGCAAGTAAGATTGCTTCTGATTTTCTCACAGTCCTTCAGTTGCTTTGTGCATCAGTCTCACACCCCTGTGCTGTAGCGATACATTCCCAGGGTTCCTACCAGACTTCAAATCAGAAGAAGGAGTATAAGGCTTATCTTGCTGGGGGTGTTCCTCTTCCCCTGCTAGGAAAACTGCAAAGCTGAAGTCAGTCCTCTTCACTCCTTTCCATTGCACGGGTGTTCAGTTTTCTGTGTATTGAGGCTGTCCTCTCGTATCCTTTGTCATTTTTGTGCTTTTCCTGTTTCTATCTATTTGGGATAAAGAATACCCTGTTTTATTCTGCCTCCTTTGTTTCACTGTACCAAATGGAGGCTACTTCTAATCTTCCATCTTAACCAGAAGTCAAAGGTCTTTATTTTTCCATAAATTTTAAATGATAATTTTGGTAGATATAATAACCTTGGTTGGTGGTTATTTACTTTAAGAGTTTGAAATATATCATTTCATGCTTTCCTAGATTTAAGGGTCTGTGCTGATAGGTCTGATGTAATTCTGTTGGATTTGTGTATGTTTGTGTTTTTTTCTTGCAATTTTAATATAGGTTCTTTGTTCCATAGTTTTGGCATTTTCAATATAATGTCATAGAGAGATTCTTTTCTGGTTGTGTCAATTTAGGAGTCTAAATTCCTCTTGTGACCAGGCACAGTGGTGCATGCCTGTAATCTTAGTGACTCAAGAGACTGAAGCAGGAGGATCACAAGTTCAAGGCCAGAGGCAGCCTATGTAATTTAACAAGACTCTATCTCAAAACAAAAAGTAAAAGAATGGGGCTGAGAGTGCAGCTCAGTGTTAGAGTGCTTGCAAAGCAAATGTAAGGCCCAGGGTCCAACTCCCCACAAATAAATAAATAAACAAATAAATAAATACATACCTCTTGTGGTCAGATGTCCATTTCTTTCCACAGATTTAGAAAATATTGTATTATAATTTAATGGAGCAGGCTTTCTTTGCCTTTAGTTTCTTAATTTCAGCTCCTTCTACCCCTTAGATTCTTAGATTTGGTCTTCTCCTGCCCCCTCCCCCCCATTACTTAGTGGTTGAACTCAGAGCCCTCTCACATACCTGGCAAGTACTTGACCCCTGGGCAGCACTCCAAGATTGTTTTTTATTTTTATATTTTGAGATATTTTGAGATAGGATTTCACTAAGTTACATAGGTTGCTGCTGAGGTCAAACTCATGATCCTCTTGCTTTAGCCTCCCAAGTTGCTGGGATTGTAGGCATGTGCAACTGTACCTGGCCAGATTTGATCTCTTGATTATATCCCAGAGTTCTGGAAAGTTTTGGTCATGTTCCCTTGTTGTTTTCTTTATGGATATCCAAATGCAGTATTTCCAGAAGAAAGAGAAAAGATCCAAATTAATAAAACTAAATTTGAAATAGGGGTCATTACAACACATAACAATGAAATACAGAGGATCATCAGAGATTACTCTGAGAATTTGTACTCCTTTAAGAAAAGGAAAATGCAAGAGAAATGGATAAATTCCTTAACACATGTGACTTACCAAAGTTAAGCCAAGATGATATAATTTTAGTAATTGAGTCAGTAATAATCTCCCAACCAGAAAAAAGTCCTCATTTGTGATTTATTTATAGGCGAATACTATGGAGCCTTTAAAGAAGAATTAATCTCTCTCTTCCTCAAGCTATTCCATGAAACAGAAAAGGAAAGAATACTCCCAAACTCATTCCATGAAGTCAGTATCACCCTGATGCCAAAACCAGATAAAGACACTAGAAAAAAGAGAAAATTTTAGACCAATTTATGTGATGAGTGTAGATGCAAAAATAATAAAATACTTGCAAACCAAATACAGCAATACATTTTATGGTTTAACATATGCAAATAAATAAGTCTAATTCGGCACATAGGTAGAATCAAAGACAGAAATCACATCATCAACTCAATAGATGCAGAAAATGCCTTTAACAAGGTTCAACATCACTTCATGATAAAAGCCCTGAAGAAATTTGGAATAGAAGGAATATTCTTCAACACTATAAAGACTATACAGTAAACCTATAGCCAACTTTATACTAAATGGGGGAAAACCTGAAAGCATTTTCTTTAAAATTGGGAATGAGATAAGGATGCCCACTTTCTCTGCTTTTATTCAATATAGTGATTGAAGTTCTCACCAGAGCAATGAGGCAAGTGAAAGAAATAACAGAGATATAAGAAGTCAAATTATCCTTATTTGTAGAAGTCATAATATTATATATAAAACACCCAAATATTAAACCAGAAAACTCTTAGATCCAATAACTACTTTCAGTATCCAAAATCAATATTCAAAAATCAGCAACATTTCTATATACTACCAATGAAGAAGATGAGAAAGAAATCAATACAATAATACTGTTCACAATAGCATCAAAAAATAAAATACCTAGGAGTGAACCTAACCAAGGAAACTTAAGAGCTATATAATGAAAACTTCAAAATACTAAAGAGAGAAATTAAAGAAGAAAGGAAAATATCAATGAGAATACAACCAATGATTGCATACAACTTTCATTACATATTAATTTAAATTCTACATTTTTCTTTTCATCTTTATACTGTTCTGTGAAATATGTAAGATGATGAATTTGTAAGCAAAAGTGATTTAATAGTTGCATAATGGATATAACAAATGCTTTATTACTCTGTACCCCACCAGTGTTTACAAATAAAATAAAATAAAATAAAGCACAGTAAAATAGCCAAAAAATATATTTGCAATGAAAATGTCATTGTTCTGACATTCCATCATGCAATCTTCAGCATTGTTTCTGTCACCAAGGCCATATTTTCCAATTATTGACCATTCTTCTTTCTTTCCAACTTTGAAATTCCAGGTATCAGTAATTATCAGTGCATCTTGATTTCGTTTTATCAATTTCAGACTGTAGGAGCTGGTAAACATTGTCCATTTCTTCATTTGTTATCTTATTATTGGTGCAGGGCTGGGATTTGGCTCAGTGGGTAGAGCGCTGCGCTGCAGTCTCTGAGGTCCCGAGTTCAATTCCCAGCACCACAAAAATGGGAGAAAGACCTGGCAATCCACTCCCAAGGCAATCCCGAAATAGCCATTGAAAACCCTATGAGGGTCACTATGAGTCGGATACTGACTCGACGGCATCTAACATTATTGGTGCATAACCTTGAATAACAGTCATATTAACTGGGTTTCCTTGTAGATATATGGATGTTATTCTATCACTGACAGCATTATACTTAAGGATAGGTTTTGAGATGAATTTTTTTGCACGTATGCATTTCATTGTACATTGCTCACATAACTTCCCTCTTACCCTCCTCCCCTATCTCCACCCCCCAACCAGTGGTCTCCTTTCTACTTGCATGTCTTTTTGTGAGAATATTTACCTGTATACATGCATCCTGATTTTGTTACAAGTCCAACTTTTTTCTATAGTGATCAACTTTTTACATTTTCAGCAATATGAGTGATCTTGTCCATTTACATTATTGCCAGTCTTTGGTTAACTCTCTAATTAAAAAGATATATACTATGTGGTTGGACTGAAAAACAAGTTCCAACAGTTTCTACCCTGAAAGAAACACATCTGACTGGCAAGGAAACACACAAGCTAAAAGTGAAAGGATGGAAATTGATATACCAAGCAAGTGGAAGCCAAAAAAAAAAAAAATCAAGAGTAGCCATCCTTATATCAGACAAAGTAAATATCAAGTCAAAATTAGTAAGAAGAAAAAAAGAAGATTAATATATGTTAATAATGGGGAAATCCATCAAGAAAATATAATTGTAAATATATATACACCAATTATCAGTGCACCATGTTTCATAAAACAAATGCTACTTGACATAGATGGAAAGGTAGGTCTAGATGCAATTATAACCTCTAATACCATGCTCTTATCCAACCCAAGAACATTTAGACAAATGTGAACAAAGAAACTTCAGAGGTTAACAATAAAATGCATCAAATGGACATAATAGAAATCTACAGAATATTCCATTAAAAATTAAAGAATACACATTCTTCTCGGCATCCCTTGGAACTTTCTCTAGAATACATCACATTTTTGGCTACCAATCAAGTCTTAACAAAGACAAAAATGTTGAGATAGTTTCTTCTATCATAACAGACTATAATGGAACAAAATAGAAATCAAGAATAGAAGAAACTGCAGTGACTATAGAAATATTAGGCAATTGAACAATATATTCTAAAATGATCAGTTGGTCCTTGAAGAAATCAGAGATGAAATTTTAACATTCCTAAAAACATATGAAAATGAAAACAAAATCTACCAGAACCTTTGGGATACTGCAAAGGCAATCCTAAGTAGGAAATTTATATCCATGAGTACTTACATTAAAAAAACCAGAAAGAACTCAAATAAATAACTTAATGATATACATCAAGGGCTTAGAAAACCAAAAACAACAAAAAGCCAAAGTCAATAGATGGAAAGAAATAATAAAGATCATGGCAGAAATAACTGAAATGGAGACTAAAAAAGCAAAGAATTGATGAAACAAAGAGTTGGTTCTTTGCAAAGGTAAACAAGATCAATAAACCCTTAGCTAAACTAACCAAAAGAAAGAGAAGACTCAAATTAATAAAATTAGAGAGAAAAGGGGAATATTACTGCAGACACCAATAAATCCAGAGTCATCAAGGAATACTTACAGAACTTATATTCCAAAAAACTGGAAAACTTAATGAGATAGATAAATTCCTAGACACATATGATCCACCAAAATTAAGAAGATATAAATAACTTAAACAGATCAATATTGAGGAATGAAATTGAAGCAGTAATAAGAGTCTTCCAACAAAGAAAAGCCTAGGCCTTTATAGATTCACTGCTGAATTCTACAAAACCTTTTAAGCAGAATTAACCCATTAATACTCAGCATCCTGTTTACAGGACAGTAAAAAATTCATGGATTATTTCTTGGAATTTATATCAGACTCATGTACATGTGCATGTTATCACACTATATATCACTATATCTCAACCTTATAGTGTAATATCATGTACATGCATGTGAGTAGGATATAACTTCCAAGAAATAATAATGAGTGAATTCATTACTGTCCTATAAATAGGTTGCTGAATGTTAACAGGTTAATACCAGTTCTCAACTTATTCCATAAAGAAGAAATGGGAGAAACACTATCAAACTCATTCTATGAAGCCAGTGTTACCCTGATACCAAAATGAGAAAAGAATACACACACACACACACACACACACACACGACAGACCAATTTCCCTGTTGGAAATAGATGCAAAAATCCTTTAAAAAGACTTTCAAATTAATTCAACATACATTAAAGTGATTGCACAATAGTATATATGGAAAAATATTCCTACCAAAAGAAATGAAAGAGAGACCTTTGGTGGGGGGATGGGACAGGGGGAGGAGGTGCACAAGAGGGTAAGGGGGAACTTATCTGTGCAATGTACAATGAAACACATGTATGGAAATGTCACAATGAAATGCATGTCAGAATGAAACACATTAAGCTGTACATTAAAATTTTCCAATTAAAAAAGAGATTGTACACTATGATCAAGCAGTTTCCCTTCCAAGGATGCAAGGAAGGATGGTTCAAAATATGCAAGTCAAATACATATATATATGTATATATATGTACATATATACATATATGTTGTTGTTGTTGTTAGGTGCCGTCGAGTCGGTATCTGACTCATAGCGACCCTCTGTACAACAGGGGAAACACTATTGTCAGTGCTTCTCTGCTGTGCATAGGGTTTTCAATGGCAGATTGATTTTTGGGAGGGGGTTGCCAGGTCCTTCTCCCAATATACATATATATACATATATATACACATATATACATATATGTATATATACAGATATATACATATATATAATTACAATACACAAATTGACTTAAAGGCAAGAGGTCACATAATTATCTCAATAAATCCAAAAAAGGCCTTTGACAAAGTACAACATCCCTTCATGATAAAATCCCTGAAGAAAGAAATAGAATGAACATACCTCAACATAATAAAGACAATTTATGAAAAACCTGTAGCCAACATCATACTAAATGGAGATAACCTGAAAGCATGTCCTGTAAAATCAAGAATGAGTCAAGGGTGTCCACTCTCTCCACTGTTATTCAACATGGTTATTAAAATCTTGGCCACCCCAATAAGGTAAGAGAAAGAAATAAAAGGATATAAGCAAAAGAGGAAGAAATCACATTATCCTCATTTTCAGATGTTATGATTCTATACTTA
>VMDO01033201.1:0-18204 GCA_007922755.1 Pedetes capensis
TTTCCTGAGTGTAATAATGTATATTCTTATTCATCTGATGTCTCCAACAGGAAGGAATTGTTCTTTAAATAATTATTGGATAAATTAATGAATTTACTCAGATCAGAGTGTTGTGTATGAATTTCATTTCTTCTTTCTGATATTATTAGATATTCTTTCCTTTTTTACCCATTTGGAATTCAGAATTATCATGGATCAAATTTTTCTTTTTCCCTTCCACTTCCTCCTTTTTGGAACTGATTTTCATTTTTGATAATCTTCTTTAAATTTATTGACTCATATAATTTTTAAAACAAACCTACCATCATACCCATTTTAGGTGAGCAAACTGAAGCTCAATTAACTGTTAGAAGATCACATGTCTATTGAGGTGAGTCTAGCTTCTGAAATCTGTCAACATACCTACGGAAATTATGTTTTAAATTACTACACCATACTGGTCCTCATATACTTTGTCAACTTTTCTAATGACTAATGATGTTGAACAACTTTTCATGTATCTATTATACATTTGTACATTTTCTTTGTTTTTGTCATATCTTGCCGATTTTTAGAAATTTGGTTTTTTGTTATTATTGAGTTTTAAAAATCCTTTATATACTTAATATGTAAGACTTTTACCAAACAAGTTTTGTATCTTTTTGCAGTGTCTGTCTAGTCTTTTCAATGCTATCATTTTAGAGCAAAAATTTTAAATTGTGATTATTCACAGGGACATTGGAAATATGAAGGTGAAAAATAGGTTAAATATGAATACTAAAATTAAAGTTTTGATTTAGAATACAAGAAAGTCATTGAATATGCTAAGTGTTAATATTTATAAGATCATAGAAATTAAAATTTCCTGTATAGCTAGGTGCTTAACAATTCTTCAACAGCTAAGGGGAGGTACAAAGCATAGACAGAACTCAAAAAGTTCTGAAAATTATTAATACTTCACCCTTGAATCTCTGGAAATATTTTTACCATGCTAGATGATTGAAAGGGAAAGAGCATTAGAAAATATCACAAATTTTCAAATAGTGAAATATCTATTTCCTAATTATTGAGTCCCAATCTCAACACATCATCTTTCTTGATTGAATGGTACAAGTCTGAAAAGATGTATAAGTAGATGAATTGTTGATGGGCATTTAAAGAACACACAAAACTTTAATTTTTAGTGCATCTACTGAACTACTTGAATGAATAGCCAGGCATGGGAATAATTAAGGTATAGAACTGAGCCTTATTTTTCATATTTTCTCCAACTATTCAGTTACTTTTTCCCTTTAAACATCTTTCTATTAATGATCTTGTGTATTATTAGTTCTGGCATTACTCAGTGGAAACTACTTTTCAAGAGTCAAAACAAACTATTATAGCAAGTGAAGGAATGGTCCCTCAAGAAAGGTGAAAAAAGTGTCTAACTAATGTAGTTATCTATAGACACATTTCATCTACAAAATGATATTATGGAAATAACATTATGTCCTCTAAGAGGACAAAGAGCCACTAGTTTGAAGTCATATACATAAAATATTTCATAATATTGATTTAACAAATATTATATATTTGTTATATATTTCTAATTCTGTGAAATATAAAGAACATTATTTATTTATTTGAATAAGACTATACCATTGATACTAGGAACTCATAATTGCATCAGCATTGATTCCTAAGTGTGGTTTCTTACAGAACTATGTGAGTAAAAAGTCTGAATACATATTCCATTCAAAATGTACCAAAGACAAATGGCACTTCATAGTAACTGGAATTACTTTTCATTTACCTCTAGGGTGAAACTCTCACAAAAGATTTCCTTCTTTTTCTTTCTGAGAGAAGTTTATGATAGCATTAATTTAAAATTTTTAAATATTATTCTTCAAATAAAATTGTCTATCATGCTTGTGTGATACTTCTTATTAGCTACTATAGTCAACTAAACCATAGGGAAAGTTTTTCTTTGTAACTTATAAGTATGATTTATTGTTATTAATATTGAGACTATCTCACATTTGGTAAAACTGTAAATTAATAGTGTTTAGTCGATTAATCCATTAAAAAGTGATTTTTGTGCCCTATATTTTAAAGTTATTTCAAAGTTTATTATATAATTCTGGTGTTTCTTTAGATGTAGTTTATTGTTCATATAGAAAGTTAATGTGGACAAAAGGTATTTCTTTTTATTTTTAATTCAAGCCTTTGACAGAAATGTTGAAAATCAAGGTCATTGACAGTATTTTTCATAGAGCAATAGCTCTTTCAATGCTGATTATCACCTCTTGAAATCACTTGTTAAATGAAAAAAATATATATGCACAAAATAGAATATTAATGCAATATAGACAAGACTGATTTGATTTAATCTTTAATAAAAATACCAAAAATAGACTGTAACCTATTCTTATTTCTTTTTGTCTTTACTGTTAGGTGCCATCAAATTGAGTCTGACTGAGACAAAATCTATGTACAACAGAATGAAACACTCCCTGACACTGTGCACTACAACACTACATCAATGCTTCTCTGCTATTCATGGGATTTTCAGTGGCTTATTGTTTCAGGAGTGGGCTACAGGGTCCTATTGCCAAGCAGTGATATTAATAAGTAAAATCTTAATAATCCTTTCATAGTTTCTTTATATAAAAATGGCCTTTGATAAATAATAAGTTCAGAGTCCTGTGTACTCTTTATTACTTGTATGTGTTGTGAAAAATATATTTCATTTGTCCTAGGTCACTGTTATAATTTAAATCTCTCTTTCTCCCCACATAAAAAAAAATCTTTTTATCTGGGATAATTTCAGGAGCTGCATTAAGTCCCTGTAGTGTAATGGTTTTAAGACATTGAATGCTGACTGTGCCCTTTAAAAATGCATTTTCCATTATTTTCTTTGTACATGCTTCAAGAAGTAAAATTGAAATTCTAGAAATAATGAAATATCCTTACAAAAAGAGGTGTTTCTTGCTTGGCCTTGTCTTTGTGAAATACTACAAGGCTAATGCATTTGATTTTTCCTCCAAAGCACAGTGGTATAGGAATAACTAAATACAATGCCTGTCATCTGTTTCCTTTCCTAAATATAAAATCAGATGTGGAGTCTTGGCAAATAGTCCAAATATAGAATTAGCCTTTATAACATACATAATTTTCTTAGTAAGCTCTACTGGTATTGTATGTAAAATATGAGGAACTAAAATCTTAATCATTCATTTATCAGATGAAGTAAAATATACATTGAACATACATTTTATACTTTTTTAAAGATGGAATTCTCTATGATGTTTGGGTTTTTACTAATTTAAATTAGTTTATATTTAGTTTACATTAGACATTTCAATCTCTTGCATATTGCCTTAATTTCCTAAGTTTCAATGTACCATATTGTTACATACAGTTTTGGGAATGAGAATGGAATTGAAGGTCAGAATGGCAAGAAACAAGCTCAATCAATCACTTCCCCTCTCTGTAGGACACTCTTCGGTCAGATGCTCATCTTTGTAGCTTTAACATTGCTAATATCATACTGTTGATTGATGATAGTGTTTATTCATGAAAATAATACTTTTATGATAATTCACCCTTGCGAAAGTTAGAATTAAGGCCTATTAGTCCTTAATATGTAAATGTTTTATTTGTTTAAGAGTCTTAAAATATATTTTCCCAAGTTGAAATCATTTGGAATATCCCAGTTTTATAGAAATGCCTTCACATTATGATATTAAGTAATTGACCAGCAAGAAGAACAGTAAGAATGAAAAATAAAAGAAATTTGTGGTCTCAAATTACTTTTCAAAATAAGATAACACAGCTGGGTGTGGTGGCGCATGCCTGTAATCCCAATGGCTTGGGAGGCAGATGCAGAAGGATTGCAAGTTTGAGACCAGAGGCAATCTGTGTAATTTAGTGAGACCCTGTCTCAAAAAGTACAAAAAAGTAAAAAAAAAAAAAAATGGGCTCAGGGTCCAGCTCAGTGGTCCAGCACTTGCAAAGCATGCAAGCACAAAGCCCTGGGTTCAATCCCCAGTACTGAAAAAAAAAAAAAAAAATCACACTACTACTATACACATGGGCTGGGATTTAGCTCAGTTGGTAGAGTGCTGCATTGCAGTCTCTGAGGTCCCGAGTTCGATTCCCAGCACCGCAAAAATGGGAGAAGGACCTGGCAATCCACTCCTAAGGCAATCCCGGAACAGTCAGACATTGAAAACCCTATAAGGGTCGCTGTGAGTTGGATACCGACTTGACGGCACCTAACAACAACAACAACACTACTATACACGTAGGGATACCTTGAGATTATTTTCCCTTTCTTGGTGGATGACGATGGGGTACAAGGTAATACAGCAATAGCTTTTTTCCATTATGAGTCCTTTACATCATTTCTAGCAACACTTTTATTGGCCCATAAGGTTTTTGGAGCCTTAGGGCTAGTTTGTAGTAAACTACTTATTTGGGTTATCTTCCCCTATTTTTCCAACATACTCATGAAGTTGTGCTGTTTACACTGGGATTGACCTCTCTCCATCCATCCATTCTTATTGACTCTCCTCCCCATCCCATCTTCTCCAATCTTTGCTTCCCTGTGCTAGGTCATTCCCTCCTCCTTTCCACTACTCAAATTGTCCCTTCTACATTAAGTTTAATTGTGCATTTGTTATATTTCAATTTATTTATAGGATTTTTCCTTCCTTTAAGTATGATTCAGCACCCACATATGAGTGAGCCCAAAAAGAGAAATACTTTGAGATTTTTAAGACATCTGAAGATATGAACTACTGAGGTTATTATTATTTTATTATTTTTACCAAATATGCTAGCACAGTGGCAAGAATTTAATACTGGGAGATGTTTAATTGTGAATCATTTTTCAAAGTTTTTTTCTTGGAAGCAGCCAACATTAAATGTAGTAGGAAGTATATTTGTGCTTGTTTGTGCTTGTTTTGGTCTTGCTATCCTCATCCCTTTTAATGATACTACTCTTAAAGATTGATCAATTTCAGAAGAGGGATCTTGTAAAATCTTTAGGCCTATCTGCCTCAGATGACAATAAAAGATTACCGCTTCAAGCGAATAGACACTCTTCATTCAATTTCAATTGATTTTCTCTGACCATTGCTCTTCTGTTGGAGATTTTTTTATGAGCTAAACAACTGACAATTCTTCAGGCCACGTAAGCTGTATCTTTGAGAAGAGCTGAGATAAAAATATGTCTGCAAAGTTAGTCATATAACATTTTCTCAGACAACTGAGTATATTGGATTGTTTTGTGGAATAGAAATAAGATCTGTCCTGCAGTTTGTGTATGTTATAGTCTACAACTTTGTCCTTGGTCATTTATACAAATGACTTTCCTAGTACCACCCTGGCTAACAGAATAGCAGTATGGTTCTGACATGGAGTGGGCCACAACATTTGAAATCAGGTTGTGGAAAAGAGTGTTTCACTAAAGAAATTCATGGAAAATATGAGATAACTTTAAACCCTAGAGCTTTATTTGTTGTTGTTAGGTGCCATCAAGTCAGTATCCAAATCATAGCGACCCTGTGTACAAAATGTGAAACACTTTGCCAGCGCTTCTCTGCTATTCATAGGGTTTTTGATGGCGGATTGATTTTGGGGAGCAGGTTGCCGGGTCCTTCTCCCAAGCCTACAATATCTGGTGTTCCTAGGCAGTCTCCCATCCGAGTACTAACCAGCCGGACACTGTTTAGCTTCCAAGATCTGATGGGATTGGATGTCACAGTTCTATGGCTGCATGCAGAGCTTTATATTATCATATTATTTTCTAAAACAAAATGAATATCTTCACACATTTTACTCAACAAATGAAATCATTAATTATACTTTTTTTGAAATCAGGAAGCATGAAATTTGTGATGGGATTGTTACATTTCACCAATATTTATCAGATAGAGGTAATATTTAGCAGTATGAAGAGTCTAAAGGCAAATTTTCAAATTTTAATGTAAAAGTACTACAATAAATAACAAACCAAAAACTTTACTTACTAGGTCCAGCAACTCTTCTGGTCAATATTCAAGAGAGAAACCTAAGTGCCTTACTAAGCATATAGATACAAGAGGACTTATATTATTTAGAAATTTTAAAAATGTGCTTTGGACTAAAAATTACTTTGAGTTAGGGAAATTTTCATCAAGTTTATAATATATCATTCATACATTAAATAACTTTTTTCTCTTTAACATGTAATGCCTATTATAATCTCTACATTTAAATTTGAATAAATATCTTATTTGATTAGGAAAATATTCTTGCTTTACATGCTGTAATCAGTACAATCAGTACAGAAGCAACCTAGCCAATCCCGTAGAGGAGCTTTAAAAATATTGGGGAACCCTCACTAGCATGGGAGATAATGTCTTCTTATGTTGTTGTTAGGTCCCTTCCTCCTGGGTCCAACTCACAGTGACCCTGTGTACAACAGATAAAGCGCTGCCTGATACTGTTCCATGCCAGGCACTATATCAGTGATTCTCTGCTATTCATAGGGTTTTCAATGGCTGATTGCTTTTTGTGAGTCAGCTGCGAGACCCTTCTCACAAGACTGCAACACCTGGTATTCCCAGGTTGTCTCCCATCCAAGCACTAACCAGGCCTAACCCTATTTAGCTTCTGAGATCTGACAAGATCAGTGTCACTGGTGGTATGGCTGAAGGCCAGCTGAATGTAGTCTCCTTGAATCCTTAGGTTTTCTCTAGTTACACATTGAATTCAGGCAAAAATGATCCAGGATTCCAGGTCTGTATAACTCCAATTCTAAGACTATAATACGCATGTAGAAAGAAAACTAGAAATTTTCTAAGATGAAAAGTCACACCCATTTGAAAAAGCCTGACTAAATGTCACAGTGAAGGATGGATATTCCTAAACATTTATTTCAGTACACAAAGACCAATGTATCTAACCTATGCTAGTTCTAGCACAGTGGCAGTGTGTAGAGGAGAGGCCAAGACAACATCTCATATTGCCCCAGGCTCTGTTCAACTTGGATAGATCACTGCCCTCTGTTTCAATATTTTATTTCTTTTTGGATCATAAGATTAACAAGTTGCTGCAGAGAAAATTTTTCTGACAGAAGCAAAGTTTACCAAATAAAAAGTAACAACAGTGATAGCACATGTTACTAACTGTAAAATATATTCATCTATATGTTGTTATTGTGGTTATATGGCATCTATTTGGGTTTAACTCATAGCAACCCTATGTATAGCAGAAAGAAAGACCACCTAACACTGTGTCATGTGCATGATCAGTTTTATATTTAATCCCATTGTTGAAGCCACTGTGTCAATCCATATAGTTGCACTCTCCTTGCACTTCTTCTAGCACAGATGGAGATTTTTGTTCTTCTAACAATCCATGGTACATTCAATATTCATCTCCTGCACCATAACTCAAAAGCATCAATTCTTCTCCTGTCTCCTTTATTCAATGTCTAGCTTTCACAAACCTATTATGCAATTGGAAATATCATGGCATGAGTCAGCTGCACCTTCATCTTCAATGTGACATCTTTACTTTTCAGCACTTTAAAAAGGTCTTTTGCAACAGCTTTTCTCAATGCAATACATTTTTTTTTTATTTCTTCACTGCCATTTTCATGGATATTGATTGTAGAACCAAGCAAAGAAAAATCTTGGACAATCTCAAACTTCATTTATGATAAAGTTGCTTACTGACCCAGTTGTAAGGATTATTGTTTTCTTGATGTTGAGGTACAATCTATACTGAAGACTATGTTCTTTGATCTTCATCAGTAAATGTTTCAAATCTTCTTCACTTTCAATAAGCAGAGTGATATCACCTGCATAATGCAGGTTGTTAATTAATCTTTCTCCAATAAAGATGCCAGATTCTTCTTCATAAAGTACAACTTCTCAGATTATTCCTCAGCATAGAGAATGAAGATTTATGATAAAAGGAAAAAGCTCTGATTCACAACATTCCTGGCTTTAAGCTAAGCAGCAGCGTTTCCTTGTTCTGTTCAAAACATTGCCTTCAGGTCCATGTACAGATTCATTAGCAGTACAATTCAGTGCTCTGGCATTCCCATTCTTTGTAATGTTATCCATACTTTGGTCTGATCCACACAGTCAGATGCCTTTGCATATTCAATAAAACACAGATAGATATCTTTCTGATATTCTCTCCTTTTGGCTAATATCCATTTGACATCAGTAATGATGTCCCTGGTTTCATGCCCTTTTCTGAATCCCACTTGGATTTCTGGTAATTCCCTGTCAAAATATTGAGGTAGGTGCTCTTGAATGATCTTAAGTAAAATTTTACTATGTGTGATGTTAATAATATTGTTTGATAATTTCTACATTTTGTTTGGGTTGAGATTTAGCTCAGTTGGTAAAATACAGTCTCTGAGGTTCTGAGTTTGATTCCCATCACTGCAAAAATAGAAGGACGTGGCAACCCACTCCTGAGGCAATGTCAAAACAATCAGCCATTGAAAACCCTACATGTGTCACTATGAGTCGGACATTACTCTAAGGCACCTAACAACAACAACAACAATAACAACAACAACGACATTTTGTTTGGTCCCCTTTCTCGAGAATAGGCACAAATATGGATCTTGTCCAATCAGTTGGCCAGGTAGCTCTTTCCCAAATCTCTTGGCATAAACAAGTGACTATCTCCAGTGCTATGTCTGTTTGTTGAAACATCTCTATTGGTAGTCCATCAATCTTGGAGTCTTGTATTTCAGTAATCCCTTCAAGGCAGCTTTCACATCTTCTTTCAGTATCATTGGTTCCTGATCATATGCAACCTCTTGAAATGTTCTTACATATACCAATACTTATTTGCATAATGACTCTGTGTATCCTTTCCATCTTCTTTTGATGTTTCCTGCATCATTTAATATTTTCCCTGTAGAATCCTTCACTATTGCCAGTTAAGATTTGAATTCTTTCTTCAGTTCTTTAACTTTGAGAAAACAATGTATGTTCTTCAATTTTGGATTTCTAGCTCCAGCTTTTTGCATGCACATGTTATTATAATATTTGATTCTGTCTTCTCAAGCTCTCATTTGAAATCTTCTGTTAAGTTCTTTAACTTTGTCCTGTCTTCCTTTTACTTTTGCTGCTCAGTATTTAAGGTCAAGTTTCAAAGTCTCTTTGACATGTAATTTGTTCTCTTTTTTTTCTGTCTTTTTAGTAAACTTTTGATATCCTCACAAGTGATGTCTTTGATGTCATACTACAATTCATCTGGTGTTTGACCATTAGAGTTTAACACATCAAACCTATTCTTGAGGTGGTCTCTGAACTCAGGTGGGATATACTCAGGATCATACTTCGGCTCTCATACACTTATTCTAATTTTTTTCAGTTTCAGTTTGTATCTGCATATGAGCAGTTGATGATCTGATTCCCAATCAGCACCTTGTGTTATTCTGAATTCTGATATTGAGCTTTTCCATCATCTCTTTCCACAAAAACAATTTGGCTCCTCCATGTTCCATCTGGTGAATTCCATGTGTATTACACATATGCACACACACACACACACACACAGACACACACACACACACATAAAGATATATTTAAAGATCAATTCTTATTTACTGCAATCTGGGCTTTATTTCCAGATGTCCTACTTGTGGTTGATTCTTGATTCCAGAGATCCTTGGGAAGTGTTTTTTCCAGTTACTTGTTGAATGTCATTCACTATTTTGTAAATTTGCCATGGTCCATGAGATTTCTTTCATCATTACAGGGTCAGGACTTTGATTTCTCAGTAGATAGAAATCAAATCTATTTCTCAAAGGAAAACTCATTTTACCCAAGGTCATGAAATTGGTTTGTGAATTTGATAATGAACTGCATATCTTTCATCAACATGGGAATAAATAGTCAAATTTCCTTGTTAGCTTATTTTATTTCCATGAAAAATAAGAAGAAATTTTAAAATTCATCAATAGTTTCTTAACTTACAATATTTTCTATCATGACAACTGATCTTAACAATTGGGCCCGAACATAGAGGGCTTTGAGAGAAGCCACTTCTTACTGGAGACCTGTGAGAATGGCTTCTGTTAACGTTTCCTTCTCTGACTTTCTGGTTTTCCATGCTTCCTCAAAATCATTTTACCAGCTAGCATAAGATCACAAATCTGTGTCTGATTTCTTTTATGTAGTTAAGTTACAGTCAAGCTACTTTTTTTCAAGCATGGGATTCAATTTGCCTCTTTATGACATAAAATTCTTAACATATGCATGTGGAAACAAGAAATTCTTGAATTTAGTACCTATATAATTATTATTAGGCTTAAATTGTCATAATTATATTAATTTTTATAATTAGAAAATATAATAAAAATATATAACAGAAAACAGTTTAATCCTGTAGCTATTTTTTTAAAAGCACTGTGTGGTTGAACCCAGGGCCTTGCACATACTTTTGCAAGTATTCTACCACTGGCTGCACTCCCAGGCCATTTTTTATTTTTTATCTTGAGACATAGTCTCCCTGTCTTATGCAGGCTGCCTCTGGCCTCGAACCTGCAATCCTCTTCCTTTTACATCCCATGTCACTGGGAATAAAATGAGCCACCATGTCTGGCTCTTAAATGTTTTTAAATTTTGAGACAAGATCTCACTACATAGCACAGGCTCCTTCTGTCCTCAAACTCAGGATCCTTCTGCTTTAGGGTCTCAAGGCACTGGGATTATAGGCATGAACCATGTTGCATGGCTTGTAGCATTTTTAAAAGTTTGAAATTAGTAAGTATTACAAATTTTACCAGAGGAACTTTATTTCTTAATGGAGGAATATGCTATTTTGCAGTTACCATACTACCCACTTATATTTGCTTTTGGCTCCTTGAGCAATGCACTATTAACCAATAAAATTACAAAATGGAAAAATATGAATTTGAAAAATCCCAAAGCTAGGGGAATTTGGAATGAAACATTTTCATACCATTCCTCATCATTTCATGATGTAGTCAATCATTGGAAGTGTAAGTTTATTTCTTACAATATGGAGGATGACTACTTATGATTTTATAGCTAAACTTACACTTATATTTATCTTTATATAAATGCAAGGATAATATAAGCCTATAATATAGAGGCGAGTTTTCAAGATTCTTTTTCAGTAGAAAAGGATATTTCAAGATATGGCTAAATAAGACTTCAATGTCGTTTCTCTCTTCTATGAAGGATCAGTAGAGAATGCTTCATATAAAGACTGTTGAATACACAGGTGGTTAATTATGCAGGATGCAACACAAAATGAAATGATTCTACTAGCTAGGATAATATTCTCTTTGCCTGATTAAAATTTGATACTTTACAGAATTATTTACTTCTTAATCTACTCAATTGTTAAAGCAATTCTTTCAAAAATGTTACTGCAATTTTATCTCCCATTATAATTTTTGGTGTCTATTTTATTTTATTTTATTTTTTGATCTGGTGTCTGTTTTATAAGGAAAAAGAAAATACTGTTAACTATTTTGAAACACAAATCAAAATATGTCAATTCATATTGACACAAAATCAATATATGTCATTTTAAATTTAATATAAAATAAGAGATTGTAAAAATGTAAAAGGGGTTCCCCTTTTGATTAGACAGAAATTAGTTGAATGAAATCTGCTTAGCATATTTATATTTTGTCCTTTAAATTATGATGCCATATAACTTTTTATTATAGTCCATTTTTGAATTGCAAGTGTATTATTTTTAATTAAAATAAAATTTCCAGTTGTAATTGGAATACTATTAAATAATGATACATAAAAGAACCAATTGATGCTGCTGTTAGGTACAGTCCAGTCAGGTCTGACTCATAGTGGCCCTATGTACAGCAGAACAAAACACTCCCCGATTCTGTGCTAGGTACAGGGTCTTATTTATGTTTAAGCCCATTGTTAACAGACACTGTATGAATCCATCTAATGGAGGGTTTTCCTTTTTTTTCATTGACCCACCACTTTCTCAAACATGATGTCCTTCTCCAGGGATTGGTCATTCCTGACTACATGTCCATAATATGTAAGATGCAGTTTAGACATCCTTGCTTCCAAGGAGCACTCTGGGTGCACTACTACGACAGATCTGTTGATTCTTTTGACAGTCCATGGTATATTCAATATTCATCCCCAGCACCATAATTAAAAAGCATCTTTGAATACATACATACATACATACATATATATGTATATATATACACACATATACATATTTGCTGAACTTTATTATGTTGTTGTTGTTGTTAAGTGCCATCAAGTAGAGTCTGACTCATAGCGACCCTCATAGGTTTTCAATGGCAGATTTTTTCTGGATTGCCTTGGGAGTGGGTTGGTATTTCTATACTATTTTCTGTAATGGTTACCTTAATTTTCACTTTTTAACTTTCAACTTTTTGATAAGTCATTCTAGTAGGTGTGAGGTGATATCTCAGTGGGTCATGATTTGCATTTCTCTCATGATGACTAATATTGAGGGTCTTTTCATGTCCCTGTAGGCCATATGTATTCCTTTTTAGGAAATATGTTTGTGTGTTTTACCATTTAAACTTTTATTTTTGTCATTGAGTTGCATGACCCTTCATCAGATTATGGTTACCAAATACATTCTCCCATTCCTTAGGCTGACTTTCTCTTAATTGGTTAGTTCCCTTGTTGTGGAGCAGCTTATTAGTTTGAGATAGTCAACTTGTTTATTTTGGCTTTTGCTACTATTGGTGTCATATTTAAGAAAATAATTGCTAAAACCAACATCAAGGAGATTATCCCCTATTGTTTTCTACTAGGAGTTTTAGGTTTCAGGTCCTACATCTAAATAATTAATCCATATCTAGTAGATTTTTTTCTACATAGTATAACATAATGGTCCAATTCAATTCTTTTGCATGCTGATATCCAGTTTTCCCAGTAACATTAATCAGGAAGGCTCTCCTTAACTTATTGCATTCTCTTTACAAACTTATCAACAATTAGTTGACTATGCATTCTTGGGTTTATTTCTGGACTCTCTATTATTGATCTGTGTATTTATTTTTATGGCAGTACCATGCTGTTTTGATTGTAGCTTTATAAGACATTCTAAAATTAGGAAGTTTGATATCACTACTTTTGCTCTTCTTTCTCAAGATAATTTTTACTGTTTGTGGTCATTTGTGCTTCCATACCTATTTTAGGATTATTTTACTATTTCTGTGAAAAATGTCATTGAAATATTTATAGAGATTGCATTAAATTGACATATTGCTTCAGATGAAATGGAGATTTTAACAATATTATTTCTTCCAAACCATGAACACAAGCTGATTTCTCATTTACCTGTGTCTTCTTCATTGGTATCTTTTTTCATTGGTATCTTCTTCTTTCATTGTTATCTTTTAGTTTTCAGTATACATCTTTCAAATCTTTGATTAAATTGTTTCCAAATATTTCATCCTTTTTGATACTATTATAGAATTGTTTTCTAGTTTTCTTTTTGGATAGTTTATTGTTAGAACAAAAATTTTTTTGTATGTTGATTTTGTACCCTGAAACTTTATTCATTTTTATTATTTCTAATAGTATTTTGACAAATTTTTAAATGTTTTCTATATGTAAGTTCATATCACCAGCAAATGGAAAATTTAGCTTCAAAAACAACCCAACAAAGAGCTCAAGACAAGATACTTTCACAGATGAATTCTACAAAGCATTTGAATAAATAATGTCAGTCCTTCTCAAAACTGTTCAAAAAACCTGACAGACAGTAATACATCTAAAGATCTTTTATGAGGTCAAAATTACTCCTACAATAAGGTATACAAGGATATCAGAAGAAAGAAAATTACAGGCAAACTTCCTCAATGAGCACAGAGGAAAAATCCTAACAAAATACTAGCAAAACAAATTCAACATCATATAACAAGGATCATGTACCATGAATAACGACATGTCAACACCATGACAATAATTTGTGGGAATGCAAGAATGTGTCATATACATAAATTGATCTGTGTGGTACACCATAATCACAGAATGACTAATACAAATTATATGATGGTTTCAGGAGAATAAGAAATCTCTATCAAGAAAATTAAATATTCTAACCAGGTGCCATGGCACACCCCTGTAGTCCCAATGGCTCCAGAGACTGAGATTCCAGGCCAGCAGCCAACCTATGCGAGTTAGAGATCTTCTGTCTCAAAAATTAAAAATGAAAATAAAAAGGGGCTAGGATTACAGCTCAGTGATAGAACACTTGCTTACTATTTGGGAGGCTCTGGGTTCAACCCCTAATACTACAAAACTAAGCAAGTTAAAAACAACAAAGAAAAAACTAATATTCTTTTATGATAAAACCTCTCAGCAAATTACATGTACTAAGGAAATAATTCAATATAATAAAGACAATGTATAATAAGCTCACAGATAACATTATTCTCAATGGTAAAATGCTGAAGAAATCTCTTCTAAGATCATGTATAATACAAATGTATGCATTTTACCATTTCTGTTTAACATAGTTCTGAAAACCAGTGCAGACAAGAAAAAGAAATATAGAGAATTCATCAATTAAGCCAATGGAAAAAAGCAGGAAAAAATGGTTTTGGAATGAGAAGTAATTTGGGTTATACAACTAGACATGCTGAATAATTCATTCACGATTTCAGAGTCAAAGTTCCCTGCTTCAGTATGCAGAAATGAGGATATCTACCTTATTAATTTCTTGTGAAAATTGAATGAAATAATACATATAAGGAGCCATCCAAAATCATCAAGCAAAAAAGACAAGTAGCAGCTTATATTTATCATAGAATACAAAAGCAGATTCAGATATGAGATATTTCCTCAGGTGTTAAAGCCATTTATAGATTTAAAATTACTGTTTTTAGGCACTGTACCTCCAAAAGATGGAGCATATTATTTCAAATAATTGCATGTAAATTCTTAATATTATAGCTAATTTCCTTATTGAAATTGAAAATCATGTGAATGTTACCTTGAGTTGTTCAGATAAACTGATTTATACTATCTGATTATTTTTAGGAAAATTTCAATTTTGTATGTCAGAGTATGTAAAATGCAGAAGAAAATGAAAAAGTGTGAACTATCTTTTGGTCATACATCTACATACATTTTCCTATTTTTTAGAGGAGTATCAATGGAGAGAATTTCTTATCCAGTATATGCAAATCTATATCTGAATTAATTAGAAATAGAGACCCTGACAGCTTGGAATGGAAAAATAAGATAAAGTGACCCAGAATACAAGATTTTCACTATGCTATTGGAAACAAGGGGATCATTGAAGGACATTAAATCATCTTTATCATTATAAACTTTAGTAACATCCAGTCACCAGGCCTTTTCAATAGGTTGTTTGAAAGATATGTGCTAATCTGTTTCAAAGAGATAAAGATGTATTGATGATTTTTTAAAATCTAAAGAATTTAATCTTCAGATAAAATTTTTCAAAGTAAAACATACTGTTTGAAAAATATAAAATGGTAAGAGGTAAAATTTTTCCTTCCCACAGCCTGCCTTATGAAGTTCCTTTTTGAAATACAGTTGGAATTAATCTTCCTTATGTAATCTTCCAGAATTTTTTTTCTTTTATTTTTTTCGGGGGGGCACTGTGGGTTGAACCCAGGGCCTTGCACTTGCGTGCTCTGCAAGTGCTGGACCACTGAGCTGCCCCCTCAGCCCATTTTTTTACTTTTTGGGACAGGGACTCACTAGTTACACAGACTGCCTCTGGTCTCGAACTTGTGATCCTCCTGCCTCCGCCTCCCAAGCTGCTGGGATTACAGGAGTGCGCCACTATGCCTGGCTGAGAATTTTTATAATAATGTAAGTAAATACATGTTTTTCACATAGACATTGTCATTTGAGTAAAACTTGCTGTTTAACTTAGTAGGGTAGATCAAAAACTTTCGCCATCCCTTTTTTTTAGATCTATATATTACTGTGCAGTATGATTGACTATAATTTACATAACAATTCTCTTTCCTCTTATCGGTTGCTTTTAATAGTTTGCTACTAAAATGTATTACAGCAAAAACTTATCACACATGCCTACTTTCATAAGTGTGCAATTTTAACATTTCCTAAGTGTAATTTAGGAACTTCCTAAGTGTAGAATCACTTGTTGAAAGACTCGTGTTCACTGTTTTTTTGTTTCAGCAGTACAGGGATTTGAACTATGGGCATCTAATATGGTAGGCAAGCACTCCATGTGTGAGCTACAACCTTTGTTCCTCTCCCTCTTCAATACAGGTGTTTGCTAAATTATACAGGCTGCCTTGAGCTTGAACTTGCTGCGATTACAGGTATAGGCCACATCACTCAACTACATTTTATTTATTTATTTATTTATTTATTTATTTATTTATTTATTTATTGGTACTAGGGGTTGAATCCAGGGCCTTGCACTTGCGTGCTTTGCAAATGCTGGACCACTGAGCTGCACCCCCTGACCATTTTTTCACTTTTTGAGACAGGGTCTCCCTGAGTTACGCAGTCTGCCTCTGGTCTCGAACTTGCAATCCTCCTGCCTCCACCTCCGGAGCTGCTGGGATTACAGCATGCACCACCACACCAGGCTTACTCAACTACATTTTTCAAGTTTTGTTCAAAGTTGCCACTTACTCTCCAAAGAAGTAGGAACTATTGCTAAATTCATTGAGAATGTATGAAAATGTTTTTTTCTCAAATTATAGTTATAACATTTTCATCCTCTGTGACAATGGAGGAACTGAAAGTTGTACAGCAATGATTCTAAGCCAGAATGTAAAAATGAGATTGCATGGAGGAACCAGCTCATAAAAGTATCTCTTAGAAGAAATATCCATTGTAGCGAAGCAGAACAAAATATATACAGCACTAGAAAAACTTCTGATAACAAGATAATAAATGGAAATTTATGACTAGTAACCACTACTAAAAATCAAAGATATACCAAATGTCATTGACTTTCTTTTTATCAACCCCTTTCTGATACATGCTGTATTTTGGAGAATACAGGCTATTTAAGTGAATTTATGAATGTACACATTAACTTTTCACAGAACGGGCTGGGCGTGGTGGCGCACGCCTGTAATCCCAGCGGCTCGGGAGGCGGAGGCGGGAGGATCGGAAGTTCGAGACCAGAGGCAGTCTGCATAATTTAGCGAGACCCTGTCTCAAAAAGTAAAAAAATGGACTGAGGTGCAGCTCAGTGGTCCAGCACTTGCAGCGCATGCAGGTGCGAGGCCCTGGGTTCAACCCCAGTAAAACAAACAAACAAACAAACAAACAAAAACAAAAAAACTTTTCACAGAACTATCTTTCCCTGTATAATCTTTAAATTCCTTAAGTGTGAGCTCAGCTTCTACTTTGTTTTGAGGGGAGGAAGTATAGAAAAAGGAGAGCTTTCTGTATTGGGAAGAAACTGAAATTTTATTTTGTTAGCTACATTTGTTTTGTATGTTCTCAATATGAATAAAGTAATGGTATGCACTTCACTCTGGATGATTCACTTTACAACTTCCATAAAATGTAGAAATTTAATGTGTGTGCCATGTTTGCATGTATGTATGTGCACATGCCTGCAGTATTTAAAGATGTTGACTATTTCCAAAGTTCTTTGCAAGACATGGCTAGGAATACCTACAAATTGGTAAAACATATGAATGGCTGCAGTAATAGTTTACAAAATTATTGAGCTGGGCAATGTGGTGCACAATTTTAATCCTAGCAACTCAGGAGGCTGAGACAGGAGGATCAGGAGTTTGAGGTCACAGGCAGCCTGAGCAATATAGGAAGACCCTGTCTTAAAATAAGAAATAACAAAAAGGAGCTAGAGGAGCTACTTAGTGGGAGAGCACTTGCCTTGTATGTGAAAGGCCCTAGGCTGTGAACCCCTAGTACTTCCAAGAAAAAAAAATAATAATAAACATTATTTATAAAATATATTTCACTGTAATACGATATTTACCTTAAGTTTTTAAAATTAATTCTCCCTATTTATATGGCTTTTTAAAAAGAATTATCTCTCTAAAATATTATTTAACAAATAGTTAAATCCACACATATATATTCCTAAATTTCATTGCGATAAGTTTTGTTGAATTTTCTCAGCAAAAAGATACTTAAGAGTAATTCTAAATCATTGAAATATAAATAACACAATTTTTATAAATCATTCACTAATCTTTTACATCCTGGATAAGGCTTGTCATTTTATTAA
>VMDO01033202.1:0-18185 GCA_007922755.1 Pedetes capensis
TAATAGTAATTTAGTTCCAGTAAGATAAAGAAACTTTGTTCCAGTATAGCTCTATTCATTCCCCATGCCCTTGTGCTATCATAATCATATATATTATGTCAGAATATGTTATATACACAATACACCATTATAAATATTGCATCATATAATATTTTTTAAAGAAACTAAGAGAAGAGAAAAAATATAATTTCTTTTAATCTACTTTACTTTTGTGTTCCTCCTTAGATTCAAGCTATTGGCTATGCTCCAATATGGCTTCATTCTTTGCCCCTTTTTCTGTGCTAATCTTGACCTGTGTATTACATCTTTAGATAAGTCAAAAATATAATTTATAATTGTTTTGTAATTTTAAAGGTATTGATTAAAAGAAGTAGAAAATGGATATTATTATACCATCTTTTGTAATTACTGTCAAAAATCCCATTACTGATGCTTTTTGTTTCTTTGTGTAGATTCAAATTACTGCCTAATATCACCTCCTTTGAGTTTGGAGAACTGCCCTTAAAATTTCTTCTAAGGCAGATATGATAGCAATTATATCAGTCTTTGTTCATCTGGGAATGTCTTTATTTTATTTCCATTTTTGAAAGATTATTTTGGTAGGCATAAGTTTTTTATGTTCCACAATATTTTGACCTCTGTAGGTTTTCATAAGAACTCAGTTGTTGGACTGGGGATGTAGCCTAGTGACAGAGCACTTGCAAAAGTATGCATGAGGTCCTGAGTTCAACTCCCCCGCCAAAAAAAAAAAAAAAAAAAGAAAGAAAAAGAAAAGTAAAAAAGAAAAAATTAAAAGAAAAAAATCACCAATTTTATTGTGTTTCTCTGACTTGATGGATTATTTTTCTCTTGCAGCTTTCATGGTTTCTGTTTGTCTTTGTGCTTATTCTACATGGTTGTTGTTGTTAGGTACCGTGGAGTCGGTATCTGACTCATAGTGACCCTCCCAGGGTTTTCAATGGCTGACTGTTTCGGGATTGCCTTGGGAGTGGATTGCCAGGTCCTTCTCCTATTCTACATGGAGTTTGTTGAAATTCTTGTTGGTCAGATTAATATTTTTCATCAAATTTGGTAGTGTTAAGCCATTATTATTTGAATATATTTTTTGTTCTTGTGATAGGCAGAACAATGGCCTTCACTCCAACCCATGTCCACGTTCTAATCTATGGAATTTATGAATAGGTTATCTTACATGGAAAAGGGGACTTTATAGATGTGATTAAGATTAACTGGCAGGAGAAAAGACCCCAAGATTGAAAAATTATCCTAGATTCTCCAGGTGGGCCTATACTTATGAGTTTTTAAGAGAACTTTCCTGGCTAAGATCAAAGTTGGAGGGGGGTGTGACTACAAAATAACCATCATAGAGATGCAATAATGCTGGCTTTAAAGAGGGTGGGGTGGGAGGAGAGCATGAGTTAAGGAATGTGGACAGCCTCTAGAAGCTGGAAAATAAGGAAACAAAACTTCCCCTAGAGTTTTTAGATAGAAATGCAGTCGTGTTAACCTTGATATTAGCCAACTATAATCCATGCTATACTTCTAACTTACAGAATTGTTAAATAAATAAATAAATGTATGTTGTTGTAAGCCACTAAGTTTGTAGGAGCTGTTATAGTTTGGATTTAAAATGTCACCCCAATGTCATGCCATTTGCTCCCCAGCTTGTGTTTCTCTCCTGGGAGATTATGGAACTTTGGGAAGCAGGTCTAGCTTGGTGGAAGTGTGTCACTGGGGTTGTGCCTTTGGAAGTTTTTATCTTCCAAGATGTAAGATGTAAGGTCATTTGCTGGGCCTTACCTCCTACCATTGCCATGCCTACCCCATGCCATTATAGACTGATCTTCTAACAGTGGGCTCTCAGTAAGTCTCTTCTCTCCATAAGTTTGTTTGGATTGTTTTTTCTGCTACAGCAATGATAGCTGTAAATTTGGGGTCCAATACAGCTTCTTTTCACCTTCTGATACTTGTATTATGCATTCACTTATATGCTTAACGGTGTGCCACGAATCTGTGAGGCTCTATACATTATTGCTCATTCTTTTCTTTGTTTTCTGAATTGAAAAATTCCTCCTAAGTTCACTTACCTTTTCCTCTGCCAGTTAAAGTCCATTGACCTTTTCCCCTGCCAGTAAAACTCACTAAAAGGAGTTTTTCACCTCAATTACGGTATTTTTCACCTGTAATATTGCCACTTTCCTGCAGCTGTACCCCTGTGGCATCCAATCCCCGTCAGATCTCGGAAGCTAAGCAGGGTCAGGCCTGGTTAGTACTTGGATGGGAGACCACCTAGGAACACCAGGTGCTGTAGGCTTGGGAGATGGATCAGCAACCCACTCCCAAAAATTAATCTGCCATTGAATACCCTATGAATGGCAGAGAAGCACTGACAATAGTATTTCGCCTGTTGTACACAGGCTCGCTATGAGTTGGATACCAAGTTGATGGTGCCTAACAACAACAAAAACAATATTCCCACTTGGTTGTTGTTATTAAAAAAAACTTCTACCTCCTTATTAATAATGACTCATCTTATTAATAATGACTCATCTACTTGATGAGTCATTGTCATACTTGCTATTAAATGCATTAAATATGAATTCATTTTTCTTTGAATATATTTGTAGTCCATTCATACATAATGATGAGATTATGTTCTGAGAAATGTGTCTTTAGGCAGTGGTTTCCTGTGCAAATATTATGGAGTGTACTTACACAAAACTAGAGGGCATAACCTACTGTGCACTCATATACATAAGTCTTTTTCAGGTAGACTACTCACTTTCACATTGTGTAGTGAATAATTCTTGAATAATTTAAGCTACCTAGTTGCTGTTGTTAGGCGCCTTTGAGTTGTGCCATGTCTGTCCAGCAGCCACAGAGTCAATGGAGAAAGAAGAAAAAGAAGAAAGAAAGATTACTTTGCACCAAGAGTTAGTGTCAGAGAGACCGAGGTGGCTCAGTGTCTCTTGGGAACACTGCAGTCCTGAGTGAGTCTCTCAGGCTGTTTCTATTTGGTTCTTATCATAACATTAAACATTCTTATGAGTCAGGAGAAAAGTGTTTTCTTGTGAGACAGGGAAGGGTTTTTTATTATTTATTGTAGCATTCTTTGCCCACTGCATGTAGATAGAGCTGTTCCCTGTCTGCACGTAGGTAGAGTCTATATGGCAGGGTCTGTGCCCAAGGTCAGAGAGAAAAAGAAGGGGACTTTCTGGCTTGGAGAGCTACTAAGGCCCAGATTCTTCCCTAGCAAGCAGTTAGAGCCTTCCTTGGCTGCTTTTTCCTTAGATTTTCTCTATCCCTTCTAACCATGCTTTCTGTTACAGAGTTGGGTACAACTCATAGCAAACCTATGTACAACAGAATGAAATATTTCTCTACTATTCATAGGGTTTTCAATAGCTGATTGTTTTAGGAGTGGGCTGCCAGGTCTTTCTCCCATTTTTGTGGTGCTAGGGATTCAACTCAGGGCCTCAGCGTGTGGAAAAAATGCTCTACCCACTGAGCTAAACTCCCAGCCCCCAAACTACCAAAAGCTGGCAATAAATTCAAAATTATAATCAGATCCAGCCTTTTCTATCAACATTAAAATACCATTTTTATCTTGTCAATGACCATTAAGGTCTTAAAAGGGATATGCTTCCTTGTCTGATCTTCAATCCAGGCCATTAGATGTTTCTGATATTAGAAGAGAAGTTTGCCCCATGTTCACTCTAGGACTGCTAACTTTTCTTGTTATGTGGCTGCACCCTTCCTCATGTGCATGGCTTTTCAAATGACAGGGATGAATGTGTTCTTAGCAAGGCTCTCTTTGGTTATTTTTTTCCCTGGATCTCCTTCTCAAATTTCTAATTGTGCTGTTTTATTTGTCTTTACTAGTGACACAGAGATGTTAACTTTCCTTGATTGTTTGCTACTGTGATATTTATTGTTTTTCTAAGACCACTTTGTTGAGGTATGATTTACATGTAAAAGCCATACGTATTTAATGCATGCAACTCAATGAGTGTAAGTATACACACGTGAAACCATCCACAATCAAGTCTGCCTACATATTGATCACCTCTTAAAGTTTCTGCCAACCCCATTAGGATGATGATAATGATGTAAGATCTATCTCACTATATGTTAAGTGTATAATATATTTATATACTATGGTTATATACAGTATTACTAACTTGTTGTGCCATCAAGTCAGGGTGCGACCCATAGAGACCAGTGTACAACAGATAAAACATTCCTCATCACTGTGCCATGCCTGGCATCATGTCAGTGCTTTTCTCAGTGCATAAGGTTTCCAATGGCTGATTGTTTTTTTGGGAGTGGGCTGCCAGGTCCTTCAATCAAACCCACAGCTCCTGATTTTTCTAGGCAGTTTCTCATCCAAGTATTAATCACGTCCAACACTGCTTAGCTTCTGAGATCTGACGGGATCTGATGCCAGTGTGGTACCACTGCAGACGTTACTAGCCATAGGCACTATGATGTATAGTAGATCATCAGAACTTATTTATCTTATATAAATAAAGCTGTGTACCCTTTGATTTGACTATCATCCCCCTATTTCCCCCTTTCCTCAGCCCCTGGCAACCACCATTCAACTCTCTGCCTCTATGGGTTTGACTATTTTAGTTTCTACAGATAAATGAGATCATATAGTATTTGTATTTCTGGAGCTATATTATTTCACTTAAGATGATGTCCTTCAGATCAATCCATGTTATAGCACATTGCAGGATTTCTTTCCTTTTAAATGCTCAACAATATTCTGTCATTAAATGTTCCATATTTTCTTTAGCCATTCATCCACGGAAGTACAGTTAGATGATTCTTCCCTTATCTTGGCTATTGTTAATAATATTTCCATGGACATAGGGTGCAAGTATCTCTTTAAGATCTTGATTTTAGTACCTTTGGATAAATACCCAGAAATGACTTTCCTGGCTCATATGGTAATTCTATTTAACTCTTTGAGGAGCCTCCATACTATTTTGCATACAGGATATACCTATTTAGGTTGTCACCAACATGATACCAGGGTTCCCTTTTCTCTATATCCTCACTAATACTTGTCTTTTGCTTCATTGATGGCTGTATTAACAGGTAAGAAGTGTTATCTTAGTGGTAGTTTTGGTTTGAATTTCCCTGACAATTAGTGACGTTGAACACATCAAATATATGGTAGCCATTTGTGTGTCTTCTTTGAGAAAAATGCCTATCTAGACTGTGTGCCAATTTTCAAATCAGATTATTTTTTCTTTTGTTAATAAGTTGTACAAGTTCCTTACATCTTTTTGATATGAACCATTTATCAGATACATGTTTTTTAAATATTTTCTACCAATTCGTACGTAGCATTTTATTTTCAGTTTATTCATTGCTTCCTTTGTTGTGCGGAAGCATTTTAGTTTTATGTAATCTCACTTGTTTATTTTTTGTTTTTCTTGGCTGTATATTTGGTATGATATTTTTTTAAAAAATTGTCAAAACCAGTCTCAAAGAGCTTTACCTCTACATTTTGTTCCATGAATTTTTATGGTTCCAAATTTTACATTCAAGTCTTTATTCCATTTTGAGTTTATGTTTGTGTATGGTAAAAGGTCCAATTTCATTCTTCTGGATATCAATATTCAGTTTTCCCAATTTTTTTTTTTTTTTTTTTTTTTAAGAAACTGTCTTTCCTTCATTTGTATTCTTGGCACTCTATTCAAACATTAGTTGACTAGATGTGGCTAACATGACCTTCATTGTCTTATTCCTGATCTTAGAAGAAAAAATTTCAGCATTTCACCTTTAAGTACAATGTTAGCTGCAGGCTTGTTATGTGTGAGCTTTGTTAAGATGATGTGTACTCCTTCTATGCCTCATTTGTTGAGTTCTTGAATAAATTTTTAATTTTGTCACATGCTTTTTCTACATCTATGGAAATGATCATATGATTTTTCCTTCATTCTGATAATGTAAGATTACACATTTATAGGTACAGCAAATATTGAACCATCCTTGCATTCCAGGAATAAATCTCATTTGGTCATGATTTATGATTATTTTAATGTGCTGTTGGATTTAGGTTGGTAGTATTTCATGATGAATTTTGCACCTATTTTTATCAGGCTACTCTTGGCCTTTAATTTTCTTGTGGTGTTTTTGACTGGCATTGATCTCACTGCCAGTCAAGAACTGCCATACATTAGGGCTGGCATTGATATCACTGCCAGTCAAGAACTGCCATAAGTTTGGAAGTATTATCCCCTCTTCAAATTTTTAGAAGAGTTTGAGGAAAATTGGCAGTTATTCTTTAAATGTATTGTAGAATAAAGCTATCAAGTCTTAGGATTTTCTTACTCATTATTGATCTGTTCAGATTTATTGTTTTTTCATGATTCAGTCTTTGTGGGTCAAATGTGTCTATGACTTTATCCTTTTCACTTACCTTTTCTAATTTGTTGGCATATAATTGTTCAAAGTAATCTCTTATGATTGTTTGTATTTCTATGGAATCAATTATAATGTTTCCCTTATCATTTATAATTGTATTTATTTGAGTCATTTCTGCATCTCTTAGCCTAACTAAGGGTTTGTCAGTTTTGTTTACTTTAAAAAAAAAAAGTCTTGTTGATTTTTTTTTTTTTTTTTTTTTTTTTTTTGTGAGACAGGGTATATTAGCTGGCACATTGTTCTGACAGAGAAACCAAACAAAACAAACTTATAATGGGAAAAGTTTATTGGGAAGCCACGGCTAAAGGATTTTTGTCCATACAGGTTTGTCATTGTTAGGTGTCATGGAGTTGGGTCTGACTCATAATAACCCTATGTACAACAGAACAAAACACTCCCTGACACTATGCTGTGCCTGGCACTACGTCAGTGCCTCTCTGTTATTCATAGGGTTTTTGATGGCTGATTGTTTAGGGAGTGGGCTGGCAGGTCCTTCTCCCTAGCCTGCAGCACCTCATATTCCCACACAGTCTCCCATCTAAGGACTAACCAGGCTGACCCTGCTTAGCTTCTGAGATAGATGAGATCAGATACCAGGGTGCTATGGCTGCAGACTCCATAGAGGTAGGACAGGCATATGATATGGTGGCAGGGCAGGCAGGACAGGGCCCATGGTAGACCTCCTCACATTTTGGCAACCAGGAAGTAGAGAACAGAAAGAGGTGACTAGAACCTTGGTTCCATGTAAAAACCTCCAAAGGACCACCCCTCAGTGACTTATTTCCTCTAAGCTAGAACCAAAATTCCATAACATCCCCAGACAGCACCACCAGCTAGTGACCCAACTTCAAAAACATGATCTTTGGAGAAGATTTAAGATTCAAACCATAACACAGGGTCACACTACCTAGCCCAGGCTGGCCTTGAACTCACTATATAACGCTGGCTGGCCTCATACTTGTGATTCTTCTACCTAATACAGGTATAGACCACCATATTCAAGTTTGTTTATTTGTTTGTTTTGCTGTGGTGGGCATTGACTCTAGGGCTTTGCTCATGCTAGGCAAGGGCTGTACCACTGAGCTACCTTGCCAGCCCTTTCTATTTTTTCTAGTCCCTACTAAATTTATTTCTGTTCTGACACTTATTGTTTCCTTTTTTGGCTATTTTGGATTTATTTTCTTCTTTTTTAGTTGCTTAAGGTATAAACTTAAGGGTTTTTTGAGATTTTTTTTCTTAATGTAAGCATTTTTCACTACAACTTTCTTCTTTCAACTTTTTCTACTGCATCCCATAAGTTCTGGTATGTTGTGTTTCCATTGTTTTCTTAAGATATATTTTGTTTTCCTCCTTCAACTCTTTGTTTGTACACATATTTGTGAATTTTTACAATTTTCTTCTTGTCACTGATTTCTAGTTTCACACTATTGTGGTTGAGAAAGATATTTAATATGAGTTAAATCTCTTTAAATTTGTTAAAACTTGTTTTGTGGCTTAATATATAGTTAAATGTTCTCTGTGTGTTTGAGATGAATGTGTATTGTGCTTTTGTTAGGTGGAATGACCTATATATTTCAGTTAGGTCCATTTGGCTTATAGTGTTGTTGAAGTCTCTTATTGTCTTATTGGTTTACTATCTGGATGATTGTCAAAAAGTAAGGTATTGAAGTTGTCTTCAATTATGCATTTCTATTTTTCCCTTCAGTTCTGTTTATTTGCATTTTATATTTGGGTGGTCTAGCATTTGGTGTGTATGTATTTATAATTGTTATATTATCTTAGTGAATTGACCCCTTAATCACTATATTATTATCTTATCTCTTGTGACAGTTTTTGACTTAGTCTATTTTGTCTAAGTAAAGCCACCCTGGTCTTTTTTGGTTATAGTCTGCATGGAATATCTTTTTTCATCCCTTTACTTTCAGTCTACTTATGTCCTCAATATAAAACTGTGCTTTAAAAACAATCCATTTAGCCACTCCTTTTATTTTGATTGGAGGATTTAATCCATATACATTTAAGGTAATTATTTATAGAGAAGGACTTTCTATTGCCATTTTGTTAATTATTTTAGGATGGCTTTCTAGTTTCTTGGTCCTTTCTTCTTCTCTGGTTATCTTTGTCATTTTATTTTATTTTGTGGTGATTTTGTTTGATTCTTTTCTCTTTATATTTTCTGTATCTATCATAATTGTAATTACCATGAGGATTACATAAGACGTCATGTACTTATAAGTCTATTTTAAGATAACAACAACTTCACTTTGATAACTTGTCAAAACACTCCTCTTTTACTTTTCCTTTCCATTTATGTTTTTGACATCACAATTTACGCCTTTTTTATATTGTGAATCCACTAACAAATTATTACAGCTATAGTTATTTTTAATATTTTTCTTTTAACTTTTATGCTAGAGTTAACAGTGATTATACAAAAATATTATTCCAAATTTAATATTATTTATTTTTACCAGTGTGTTTTATATCTTCCTATGTTTTGTGTTGATCATTTGTTGTGATTTAAAGAATTCTGTGCTTGTTGTAAGTCAGGTCTAGTGATGCTGAACTCCCTCATTTTTGTTTGTCTAGGTAAGTCTTCTCTCTATTTCAGGATCAGCTTTACTGTAAAGTATTCTTACTTGGCAGGCTTTATTTATGTTCTTCTTTTTAAAAATTTTTTCATAACTTTGCATGTGTCATCTCACTCTACTGACCTGCCAGGTTTCTGTTGTGAAATCTCCTTATAGTTTTGAGTCAGGATAGAAAGATAGGGAAGTTTGGGGGACATAGAAAAGGAAAGAGTTTACATACTAGGATCTGGTTTGAATTTTACCAGCTGAGAGTCAAGAATTTTGACACAACTACCAAGAAGACTGCTGTGAGGACTGCCTGGATAGAAACGTTTTTGAGAGACTTTTTAAATAATGAAAATGTTAAAATAGCAATAAGCCATGCCTAGAGGCAAAAATTTATGTAATCTTAAGTTTTGCCTTCCCCTCTGTAATTCAGTGTTTCTTTGAGACAGGCCCAGGCAACTCTCTTGATTCTTTACTTAAACCAATACAATGTATAATCTCATTTTACTAAAGGGACATTCCTCCAATAGAAGAATCTAAAAATGGAACTTTTTTTGATCTTATTGGCACATACCCAGACTATGATAGGCCTTTCTAGTCTCATTTCACACTAGGTGCCCAGGACTAACATCATAGGAGGTGTGCCCTAGGATAAATAAAACCGGAGGGAACATGTGTGCCTGCTTCTTTTTGGTTTCTGGTACTTCACTGCCTTAGTCAGTTCTCATCTGTGTTTTGGATGCCTTTCTCTCTCTCTGTCCCTCCCTCCCTCTCTCTCTTTCTGAGTGCCCACATGCATTCTAAAATGTGGACTTTATAATAAACCTTATAGCTTTGTTTCACTCTATGGCTTGTCCTAAAATTCTTTTCTGTGATGAATCCAAGGACCTGGCTTAACTTAAGTGGAGGTCCAAACTAGTGGAACTCCTTAGACTAGGTGGCCACACTAAGCTGTACCTCTCTGCTGTGCTGCCAGTGACAGTTTTATGGGGATTCCCTTTGCATGTAATGAGTCACTTATTTCTTGCTGTTGTTAAATTTCTTTTTTTATTAGTGACTTCTGACAATTTGCTTATACTCAGTCTTCATGAAAACTTATTTTATTTCAGTCTATGTGGGGTCCTTCAGGATTTGTGGGTTTCAATATTCATTTCCCTCAACATATTTAAGGATGGTGGGGTCAAATTATTTCTTTAAATAAGCTTTCTCCTCTTTTTTCTTTTACCACTCCTTCTAAAAATTTCATAATACATATCTTGGTTTGATTGATGGTGTCCTAAAAGCCTATCTTCATGTTTTTAATTCTTCTTTTCTTTTGTTCTTCTGACTGAATATTTTCAAATAATATATAATTGAGTTTGCTATTTCTTCTGCTTGGTCAAATTTGTTGTTGATATTCTTTATTTTTTACTTCAATCATTGTATTCTTCAGCTCCAGAATTTCTGTTTGGCTCTTTTTAAATTATTTTGCCTTTGCTGAATGAATTATTTATTCATGAATTCTTTTCCTTATTTCTTTTATTTTTAAATCTGTGTTTTCTTATAGCTCACTGAACTACTTTAAGATTATTACTTTGAACACTTTGTTGAGCTACTCATAGATGTCCACTTCTTGGTGATCAGCCATTGGAGCTCTATTTTGTTCCTTTGGTGGTGTCATGGTTCCTTGATGTTGTTTGCATTCATTGAAATTTTGTCTGCTGCTTTTGCAGCTGAAGAAACAGTTTTCTCCTCCAGTCTTTATTGACTGACTTAAGGAGAGAAATACCTTCAGCAGTCAGCCCACCTAGAGATTCTAGAGATCTTTCAGACCTTTTATATGGATGTGCCCCCTTCACTCCTCTTGTGGAAACCTTAGAATTGTGTGCCCTTTCTCAATCCTACAAATCAAGAATGGGTATTGCAAGCCTTTGTTTATTTTCCATAGGACAATACCTTGGGGTGTTTGAGGTTTTGTGCCATCTCACAACTCAGCAGAGTCAATCCAGCTGTTGATATACATGTGCAGTACACACTGGCTATAGGGATAGAGAATGAGATGCATAGTTCTGTGTATACTTGTTGTCTAGTGGGAGGGGTTCTATAGGTAAGGCATCTAACTATTGCATATTCCTCAGCCTGCAAAGATTCATGTCCATCTCACAACACAAAATGCATTTAGTTCTTCTCCAAGAATTTCCAAAGTCATAACTGTCCCAGCATTGCTTAAAGGTCTAAGTCCAAAGTCTCAGCTCTGATCCTCTGTAAAAAATTTTTAAAAAGTTATATACTTCTAAGATATGATGGCACCAAAAGGAAGGGAAAGAAGAATAGCAAGGAGAGATCAGACCAAAGCAAGACCAAAACCCAACATGGAAAATATCAAATCTTAAGTCTCCATGCCGAGCATCCTAGGCATATTGTAGTGGAATGTGCGCTCCAGAGGGCCTGGGCAGCTGTACCACCATGGCCTTACTGGCTGCAACCACATGGCCACTATCTTAGGCTGGCTCTGCTCATAGTCTGCAGCTTCTTTCAGTGGGAATTCCACATTTCTACCATTTTTCTCTTCTTGAGGTCTCCAGTACAGCTTAAGCTTTACTCTCATAGCTCCATGCATCACCCTGTCAGGGGATATTTTCAGGGACCCTGGCCCTGCCACATACTACCTGGCATTATAGGTTTTCCTTTGAAATCTTGCTAGAAGCCCCTAGGACTCCATAAATTTTGCATTCTTCATGCTTGAAAAACTAGCATGATACGCATAACACAAGGTCTGATACTGGGCCCACTTGAATCATGGCTACAGTGTCTGCTGAGTGCCTTGCCATCTGAAACAAATCCCAAGAAAATGATTTCTTAGGTGCTTTTCCATGCACAGGGTGTCCCAGGGCTTTCTTGCAAAAAAATTCTAAGCTTGAAAGTCTTTGAAACAAATTTGCACTCTTATATCCCTGAGACTTTGATGGATATAGCCCAGCCAATTCCTGAGATTCTCTCCAGGCATCTTTCCTACAGTCCCAAAGTAAAACAGTTGGCTTATTTTTTCAGTGGTGCTAATCTCTAACAGCTGTACCCTACCTGGTTGCACCTTTATATGTTTTCCTTTTCTGGCCAAACTGCAAGTTTTCCACATCTTTCAGCTGTTTCTTTTTGCTGCCATTTGTCACTATAACCTTGGCTAAAAGTACCCAGTAATATCCATGATGCTGCCAGTATGATTCACTGCCTTGAAATTTTTCAAGCAAATAAACTAGTTCATAAACTTTAAGCTCAAACACTGACAAAGTCTCAGGAAATGGACAAAATGTGGACAAACTCTATTATGGTCTAACAGGAATACCCTCAAGTTCAATTCCCAATCCAGCACAATCTTTGCTGTCCACATTTCTATAAGATTCTGGTATTTTTATTTCCCAAAAGAATCACCTATTAAGCTCAGATAATAGGATTCAAGGCTTTCTCTAGGCTACTTTTCTAAATTTTTCCAAATTCCCCCCATAAACCAGTTCTGAAGGCTTTTCTACATCATTTCAGGTATAGTCACAGAAATGACTTCTCTTTTTGGTACCGATTTTATGTACTAGTCAAATTTCCATCAGTGTAATAAAATATCTCAGATAATCAATTTATAAAAAGGAAAGACTTATTTTCGCTCACAGTGTTGGACATTTCAGTCAGTTGGACCATGTACAGCACATCATGGCAGGAATTCTGTGGCAGAGCAAAAAGCCACTCACCTCATGGACGGAGAGGAAGAGGAATGTTCAATGTCCTAATTTTCCTTAAATGTCATTCCCTCAATGACCAGAACACCTCCAAAGGTTCCCCATGAAGCTACCATGTTTCCATAGCCAAAATCTGTGGACCAAGCTTTTAAGACATGGCCCTTCAAGGGATGTTTAAGATCTAAATTATAGCACAGACTAAGGTGTCATTAAAAATGGGTTACAGTCATATTGGAGTGTACTTGTTCTCCCTCCTCAACAGATAAAATTAGAAAATATCTGTATATGAAAATCTACAAATATACAAACACATGGAGATGTGTACACATATATTTCAGAAATCAGTTTATAGTGAGACATTCAGTTTCCAATTCATCCCACAAAAGTTTTCTTTGCTGTCCCTATACCATATTTGTATGTCTCTTCTTCCTTACTGAAAAATGTGGCTCTCTCAAGTATCAATACATTTATTCATTTAATAAGTGTTATAATACATGGCCCCCACATGTCTGTCAGTTTGCCGCACTGTGGGGGCTTGTGTGTTATGATGAGGCTGAAAACCATGCCACTGGTTATCTCAGATACCAGCAGGGTTACCCATGGTGGACAGGTTTCAGCTGAGCTTCCAGACTAAGACAGACTAGGGAGGAGGCATTGGAGAACCACTCCAGAAACAACAAGCCATTGAAAACACTATGGATGCAAAGAAACACTGTCAGATATAGTGCCAAAAAATGACCGCCCCCCTGCTCCCTGTTGGAAGGCACTCAAAAGACTACTGGGGAAGAGTTGTCTCCTCAAAGTAGAATCTACCTTGATGACAGAAATGGAGTAAAGCCCCAGGGACCTCCATTTGCTGATGTGGCACAACTCAAAATGAGGAGAAACAACTGTAAGCATCCATTAATAACTGGAACATGGAATGTACATAGTATGAATCTAGGGAAATTAGAAATCAGTAAAAGAGAAATGGAGTGCATAAACATTGACATCCTAGGCATCAGTGAGCTAAAATGGACTGGCATGGGCCACTTGTGAGTCAGATAATCATATGGCCATATGGAAGGAAGGAAGATTAAACTCCCATCAAATGTAAATCAACATCTATCTACACACACACAAAGTAATTAATCATGCCATTAAATGTAATTTTACAATACTGGAAACTACTTAAATGTTACATTGGTTAACAGGTACAAAGTTACATTAGATAGGAGGGATAAGTTCTGGTGTTTTGTTGCACCCTAAGGTGACTATGGTTAAATATATTATGCTGAATATTTCAAAATAATGAGAAGGATTGTGAATGTTTTCAGCAAAAAGAAATAAGTATGTAAGATGATGGACATATTAATCTGATTTAATCATTCTACAGTATATACATGTACTCAAACATCACACTGCACTCCATCAATATATAAATTAGAGCAACTAAAAAATATTAAAAATTGGATGAGTGAACAATGGAACATCCACACAACTAGATATGTTATCTGTCTGTTTGCAAAGAGAGAAAGAAACTTTTTTAGTTGATTTGGAGTGATTTCTATGAGCTATTATTTACCAAAAAGTGAAAGACAATGTGTGTGTGTGTGTGTGTGTGTAATATATATATGTATATATGTATATATACACATATATATGCATATATGTGTATATATATGTGTGTATATATATATATATATATATATATATATATATATGTTATTGTTTGTTAAGTGTCATCAAGTTGGGTTCAACTTATAGTAACCCTTTGTACAACAGAATGAAACTTTCTTCAATTCTGTGCCAGACACATGATCTTATTTATGTTTAAGCCCATTGTTGCAGACAGTGTCAATCCATCTGGTGGAAGGTTTTCCTTTGTTTCATTGAACTGCCACTCTCCCGAACATGATGTCCTTCTCCATGGATTGGACCCTCCTAACAATATGTTGAAAATATGTATGACAAAGTCTAGCCATCCTTGCTTCCAAGGAGCACTCTGGCTGTACTTCTTCTAGGACAGATTTGTTGGTGCTTTTGGAAGTCCATGGAATATTCAATATTTATCTCCAGCACCATAATTCAAAAGCATCAATTATTCCCCTCTGTCTTCCCCTTATTCAATATCCTGTTTTCACAACCATGTGATCTGACTGAAAATACAATAACATGAGTCAGGCACACCTTCATCTTCAATGTGACATCTTTACTTTGCAATGTTTAAAAAGATCTTGTGCAATGGCTTTTCCCAATACAACCTGTCTTTTGATTTCATAGCTGCTACTTCCAGGTGTTGATTGTAGAACCCAGTGAAGCAAAATCTTTTCTCCATTTATCACAAAGTTGCTTACTGACCCAGTTGTAAGGATTTTTGTTGTTGTTGTTAATATTGAGGCACAATCCATACTGAAGGCTGTGCTCCTTGATCTTCATCAGTAAATGTATCAAATCCTCTTCACTTTCAGCAAGCAGAATTGTGTCATCTGCATAATGCAGGGTGTTAATGAGTCTTCCTCCAATCCTGCTACTGCATTCTTCTTTGTAAAATCCAGGCTCTTGGATTATTTGCTCAGCATAAAGATTGAAGAGGTATGGTGAAAGGATACAACCCTGATTTGACACCTGTCTTGATGTTAAACCAAGTAGTGTTCCCTTGTTCTGTTCAAATGACTACCTCCTGGTCCAGGTAAAGATTCCTCATGAGTACAATTAAGTGCTCAAGTATTCCCATTCTTTGCAGTGTTATCCATAATTTTTTATGATGTACATATTCAAGTGCCTTTGAATAGTCAGTAAAACTAGATAGATATCTTTCTGGTATTCTCTGCTTTTAGCTAATATCCACTAGATATCAGCAATGATGTCCCTGGTTCCACACTCGTATAAATCCAGCTAGATTTGCTGGTAGTTCCCTGTCTATATACTGCTATAGTCACTTTGGAATGATCATTAGCAAAATTTTGCCTGCATGTAATATTAATGATATCATTCAAAAGTTTCCACATTTGGTTGGATCCTGTTTCTTGCAGATAGGCACAAATATGGACCTCTTCCAGGCAGTTAGCCAGGTAGCTGATTTCCAAATCTCTTGGTATGAGCAAGTGAGCACCTCCAGTGCTGCATCTGTTTGTTGAAATACCTCTGTTGGTTTTTCATCAATTCCTGAAGCCTTGTGTTTTGCCAATTCCTTAAAAGCAACTTCCACGTCTTCCTTCAGTAACATTGGTTCCTGATCATATGCAATCTCTTGAAATGGTTGATCACCCACTAATTCTTTTTGGTATAATGACTCTGTGTATTCCTTCCATCTTCTTTTAATCTTTCCTATGTCTCTTAATATTTTCCCTGTAGAATCTTTCACTGTTACCACTGAAGGCTTGCATTTTTTCTTCAGTTCCATTGTTGTTGTTGTTCTTCTTCTTCAGGGCTGTCTAGTTGGGTCCGTGTCATATTAACCCTATATATGACAGAAGGAAACACTCCCTGACACTGTGCCATGCCCAGCACTATTGTCAATGCTTCTCTGCTATTCATAGGGTATTGGTTGGAGGATTGTTTCAGGACTGGGCTGACATGTCCTTCTCCCTAGCCAGTAGCACCCAGCTTGAATAAAAGTGTGTTATCCCCTTTTGGTTTTCTATCTCCAAGTCTTTGCACATGTCATTATAATATTTGATTTTGTCTTCTAAGCTACTCTTTGAAATTTTCTGTTTAGTTCCTTAACTGTATCATGTCTTCCTTTCTCTTTAGCTGATCAACATTCAAGGGCAAGTGTCAAAGGCTCTTTTGACATGTAATTTGGTCTTTTCTTTTACCCTGTATTTCTCCTAACCTTTTGCTTTCCTCATGAATGATGCCTTTGATGTCATATCACAACTCCTCTGATCTTCAATCATTAGTATCTAATCATCAAGCCTGTTCTTGAGATGGTTTCTGAACCCAGGCTGGATATACTCTAGGTCATGCCTTGGCTCTTGTACACTTCTAATATTCTTCAGTTCCAGTTTGAACCTGAATTTGAGCAGTTGATGGTGTTGGTTCTCAATCAGCGCCTGATCTTGTTCTGACATTTGATATTGAGGTTTTCCATCATCTTTTTCAACAAAGGTAGCCAATTTGGTTCCTATATATTCCATCTGGTGAATGTGTACAGTCACCATTTATGTTGGTGAAAAAATGTATTTGTAATGAAAGGTCATCATTTCTGTCACCAACACAATACTGTCCAACAAATGAGCCACCTTCTTTATTTCCAACTTAGGCATTCCAGTCACCAATAATTATCAGTACATCCTGATTCCATGTTTGATCTATTTCAGATTGCAGGAGCTGGTAAAAATCTTCTCCATCTTGTTTTGCAGTGGACTTAGTGGTGGGTGTGTAAATTTGAATAATAGTCATGTTAACTGGACTTCCATGTAGGCACATGGATATTATTCTATCACCTACAGCATTGTACTTCAGGAGAGATCTTGAGATACTTTTTTTGATCATGAATGCAACCACATCTCTCTAATTTGTCATTTCCAGCATAGTAGACCATATGATTATCTGATTTCAAGTGGTCCATGGGAGTCCATTTTAGCTCACTAATGCCTAGCATGCCAATGTTCATGTGCCTCATTTCCCTTTTAATGATTTCTAATTTTCCTAGATTCGTACCATGTACATTCCATGTTCCAATTATTAATGGATGTTTACAGTTATTCGTCCTCATTTTGAGTCATGCCACATCAGCAAATGGAAGTTCCTGGGGTTTACTCTATTTCCATCATTAAGGTAGACTCTACTTTGAGGACACAATACTTCCCCAGTCATCTTTTGAGTGCCTTCCAACCTGCGGGGGGTGCATTTTCTGGCACTAGATCTGACAGTGTTTCTCTGCTGTTCGTAGGGTTTTCAATGGCTGTTTGAGGAGTGGGCTGCATTGCATAACATATATATATATATATATATATATATATATAAATATATATATATTACACACATATGTACATGTGTGTGCAATACACACACATATATATATACATTTATACTGTATATTGTGTATATATATACATGTATATGTACATATGTATATATGTATAATGTATATGTATGTTGTTGTTGTTGTTAGGTGCCGTCAAGTCAGTATCCGACTCATAGTGACCCTCTGTACAACAAGGGAAACACTATTGTCAGTGCTTCTCTGCTGTTCATAGGGTTTTCAATGGCAGAATGTATATGTATATATGTATATATACACAATATAAAGTTGTTGTTGTTGTTAGATCAGATCATCAACTTCTCATATGCAAGTTCAAACTGAAGCTGAAGAAAATTAGAACAAGTATACGAGAGCCACGGTATGACCTTGAGTATATCCCACCTGAGTTCAGAGACCACCTCAAAAATAGGTTTAATGCATTAGACACAAATGACAGGAGACCAGAAGAGTTGTGGCATGACATAAAAGATATCATTCAAGAAGGAAGCA
>VMDO01033203.1:0-18199 GCA_007922755.1 Pedetes capensis
TAATGTCAAATGCAACAGTTGAGCAAGTTGGAGACATGTTTACAGTAATGATAGAATTTGTCAATGATATCACTTTAAATGTTTATTTTACTCATTTGAAATGTAACAGTATTAAAATTAAAAATATATGTAGAATTTTGACCTAAAACTGGAAATAGGAGAACAAATTAAATACAAAAAAAATGGAAAAAATATGGATCATTGTGGAGATCAACAAATACAGGTCATCATGGAAATAAATAAGATTGAGAACAAAACTTATATGGAAAATTAATGAATGAAAGTAGTTTTTAATAAGACAAATAAATTTGATCAACCTATAGCAAGACTGATCAGGAAGAAAATACATATGACATAATTTACCAGTATCAGGGAGAGAAAGAGAAATAACATTGCTGTAGATTCTAGGAATATTTAAACTATAACATTGGGCAGAAGATGTAGCTCAGTTGTAAAGCACATGCTTAGTGTACAAGAGTCCTGATTTTTAATACCAAGCACCAAGAATGAATGAAAAATTTCTGCCAAAATATAAGTGTATGTAAAATAGGCAAATTATTTGAAAGAGAAACTTACAAGGTAATTCCAGATACAATAGATAAACTAAAGAGTATTATATTTATAAACGGAACTGAACCTGTAATTAAAAACTTTCCAAAATATTTGTTTTCAGGGGACAGATGTAGAGAAAATAACTAGAGAAGCATTAATAATGTTGTACAGCAATGCCACTCTATTCCATGTGCCCATTTGCCTTTCTGCTTTTCCACTGTGATATGATACAGCATGAGCCCCTCATCCAAAGCTGAGAAGATGATGATTCCATACTCTTGAACTTCCAAGCCTCCAGAATTATGAGCCAAAATAAACTTCTATTCTTCATAAATTACCCAGCTTTGACTATTCTGTCATAAGAACAGAAAATGGAAAAAACAACTGCTTAACCTGCCTTGGTCATTCCTTCCCATGAAAACCACAGTAAGCATCCTTGCCAGCAGTTCTGGTCATTTGTTCAGCCTTTTTACTAACATTGTTACTTCCCCAAGTGGCTCACCAATGGAAGGCATGTTCCTTTCCCTTTTCATGTGTGTACAATAAGCTATATTTTTATAGCAACTGTGTGAAGTGTGATCAAAAGATATGGTGTCATCCAACAGAAAGGTAGGGATCTTCAATACAGGAGGCTGTGCATTGAACATTGGTAATATTTTGTGACAAGATTCAACTTTTTCTATTCTATCAGCTGGGTGTGAGCTGTGGTCGAAAGTAGAAAGGCCTGAGAAATGGGCAAATGGTCTCATCCTCCATCATGACAATCCTCCATGTCACACGTTACTTCTGGTATGGCAATTTTTGTCAAATAAAAACTTTACAGTGTGTGCTCATCCACCTTTTTTTCACTGGAATAGGCACAGTGAAACTTCTGGTTCTTCCCCAGAGTCAAAATGACCATGAAAGATAAGTGTTTGGAATCATTTCAGGACCTTGACAGCCATGACAGTGTAACTAAAGACAATCATGAAAGAGTGCTTCCAAACTGCTTCAGAAATTGGCAATAATGATGGCATAAATGTGTTCAAAGCCAGGTGGATTATTTTGAGGGAGATTTTTGGCAGTATGTCTTTTAGTGTAATAATTTTTAATTAAAGCATTCACAGTAGCTTTTTATCTCACCACCACCAGTGCCAGAGGGCGGAGTGGAGGAGAATTAGGGGAATTTAATCATTTCAGCTGTGGCTCAAATCAACAAAAGATTATTCTACATTCCTGAAGATATGTTAAAATCTTGACTTATGACTCCTACCATGAGGCACCACTATGTAGAATTTACCAATGAATTTTCTGAATTTATAATCTCCATCAATACAGAAGCAGTAAATATTTCTCCTTTTATACTGTCTTCCTATTCCAAAAATTTCCCCACTTTTCATTATCCTGCCTTTTTATCTATTGCCAATATAGGTCCAGCATAAACAATTTGTGCTGTTCTTCTCCAAATTTTCATTATAAAATTCTCTTACCTTTTATGACCAGTGGACATATTTCTAACTGCTGTCTAGCCTGGCTACTGGTGGCTGTAAAACTTACCTTAAGACTTGACTCTTTGTTGGCTGGGATCATAAACAGTTTTATAAACCCTGTTATTTCAGAACACTCTCAGTCTCAAGAGTTTTGGTTCAACAAATATTTTCTCCTGCAAATATCTCAGGTATATTCAACTATAAATAATTCTCAACATATGTGAAAATGGTAGTGGTGTGTGTTTGTGTGTGTGTGTGTGTGTGTGTGTGTGTGTTCAAGGAGGAGAAGGAAAAGGAGGATATTAAGGAGACAGTCTCTACTTTTATATTACCTGCCGAAGACTGGCATAATAAAAATCTGTATCTTGGGAGTATGTACTTCACAATGCATTCTTACCCCTCCTCATGAAGCAATGTTGACTCTTGCAGATGTTATTGCTCATTCCCTGATTGTATACAGTCACTTTGGTGTAGTGATTATTCACCAGTACTTTCATGCTGGGCTGGGCATTAGGTCAGTTGTTAGAGTGAGGCTCTGCACTCTCTGAGGGCCTGAAGTCAATACCTAGCACCACAAAAATGGGAGAAAGACCTAGCACCTCACCACAACACCACCAACAATAATGTGCTGTCCACAGATGCAATAGGGTTCCACCAGTGGCCTTAGGCTACAGTTGGTTTCCTTTCCTTACAGATTAACAATCAATCTTGTGTTAAAGGAGAGTGTAGTGTATTATACGATGTCCATTCTGAACCTGAGGATGTGAACTTATTTAGAATGGGGCCTTTGTAAATGTAATGGATTAAGATGAGGTGACAATGTATTGGGGCATTCTCTAAATACATGATTGATCTCCTTATAAGAAAAATTGGGCATAATAGTTCACTCCTATAATCACAGTGACTTGGGAGACTGGGACAGGAAGATGGCATGTTTTGTTACTGGAGATATGTGGGGAGTGCAGGTAGGCAGGTCCAGAACACAGAGCTGGGATTTTGGCAATATAACTCTGGTTCTTGTAACCAGATAACAAATAAATTTATATCTGACATAGAAGTTACAGTAGAGAGTAAAAATGTTCTTGTTGTTGTTAGGTGCTGTCGAGTCGGTATCCGACTCATAGCGACCCTCATAGGGTTTTCAATGGCTGAGTGCTTCGGGATTGCCTTGGGAGTGGATTGCCAGGCCCTTCTCCCATAGAGAGTATAAATAAGGTTCATTAAAAGATAGTACACCATTAAGAAATAATTACAAAGAAAACTGAGGCACCTGGGGAAACTTAGATAATCCTGAAAAGCAACTTAATAAAAGCTGAGTTCTCTAGGCATCCAGCTCTGTACATCCAGTAAGACTTGAGCCTGGAGTCTTTGTTTTGTAAGTGGATCAATGACTTGGATTAGAGTGTGAGGCCCATTAGAAAATGTCCTTTCAGTGTTCTTAGAGATGCACATAGCTTCATGCATCATGGTCAAATGGCAGGAGTCAATTTTAATCACTCTTTCCTTCGTATTACCTGTTAATGCCTAAGCTAAACCTGCCTATCAATTTGAGGCCAGAGGCATCCTCTGCACATTAGTAAGATCCTGTGTAAGGTTAAAGTGTTACTTATGTTTGTGGTTACTTAATTTTAGCAGGGCGGAATCTGCAGAAAATGAGACCTGTCACTATGTTGATAATTAGTTTTTTTATACAATGATTACATTGAAGTAATAGCAAAGAAATAGCAAGGGAACATTTTATCACCAGGCAACAAAATCTTCATCCAAAGATCAAAATCACACTGAGGCATCCTGGAAACAGCTTCTTGGTGAGCCTCTGGTTCTCTTTTTCTCTCAGATGAGATTCGCTTAGTTTACAGAAAATGAAATTGAAAGTTACATCACCAGGCAACGATGTTTCACCTAGTGATCCTGCTAGGGAATCCTGGAAACAGCTCCTCTGAGAGTCCACTGAGAAAGCTCTGAGGAAAGCATACTTCTCTGAGATGGAATTCCATCCACCACTTTGTTAGAAAGCCTCTTATGTACTAGCAAAGGGCAAAGGTGAAACTTGTCTAAAAGAACTGGAATGTGTCTGGCACAGCAAAATGACCCTCTTGAGTGTTCCTCTGGGAACTGGATAGGTACAGGGAGGAGCCTTCCCAAGAAATAAATATCAGTGCATTCTGATAAGAATAGCCAGTTCTACAAAGGAGTTGCAGATACTGTTGTTATTCTTACATTAGGCCATTATTCTGTCATGGACAGCGAAGCTTCTCTTAGAAAGACTTTAACCCTTCACCCTGTCCAAAAATTTTAAAAAGAGGCTAGAAGTGCAACTCAGTGATAGAGCAGTTGCCTAGCATGCATGAGGCCCTGGATTCCACTGCTCAGTAAGACACACAGACACACAAGGAGGAAAGCCATATGGTTACCGAGATAGAAGTTGGATTTATGCTGTCTCAAGCCAAGGAATTTCAAGACAACAAAAAATCAGAAGCTGTAAGAGCCAAGGTAGGATTCTTCACTTTAGGGAGAGTATGTCTCCAATGACAAACAGACTTGTGGCTTCCTGAACTGAGAAAGAATACATTTCTGTTGTCTTAAGCTATTCTGTTGTGCAGCATTAAAGAAGGAATAAAAGGAAATAGAGAAAATTGGCCTGACTGAATATTCTGCAGTTATTGCTATTGTTTTTTCCCCCGCTATCACAATGGGATCTTGCTCTGGATCTTAAACTCTCTTATGAACATGTGGTGCTGTTACTGGAGGAAAAGTGTGGAAATCTCCCCAGTGCCTATTGAGAGACCAAGGGCTTCATACTCTTACAATAAACCACACTCAGAATTTAGCAATTAAAAAAAAATTCTAGATGAATCTTCTCACTAGCTTTCACTACATTGGGAACATCTTCACCAGGTTAAAAAAAAATGCTTACAGTCTACTACACCCTGCAGGAATGGCTCTCCATATTTCATGTTAATTGTTTCTCCTGCAGCTTCAGTGTTTTCAAAGATTGAGTAAAGGCATTAATTTGAAGTGTGTTTGATTTTTGTCTTATTTCAAGGATGAGAATGATACTCTATAAAACCTTTGTAGTTTTCTAAGCTAAAACCAGAATTCTCATAGGTTTAATATGTAATATTTTTATATTGCTCAGTTCAAAATGTTTTCTAACCACCAATCTTATATCTTCTATAATTCGGTGTTATTTGTGTTATAGTTTTAAAATTCAAAGCGTATTGGCATTTTAAATACATTTTACATCAATGAAGTTGATTTTTTAAATGGAGAGTTTTCGCATTTTTGGGCCCAAATTAACTATGCTTTTATTTAGAATTTTTTCTACTTTTATAATTTACTGAGAATTGATATTTAAATCATTCATTGTGATCAAGGCTTTATTTATTTTTCTAGTACTATTAATATTGACCTAAGCTGGGCACCACCTGCGGAGCGTAGGATACAGACTCGACAGCATCTAACAACAACAAGCTGGGCACCACAGCACATACCTGTAATTCCAGTAGTTTGGGAGGCTGAGGCAGGACGATTGCAGGTTTGAGGAGAATCACTAGTTCTAGGCCAGCCTGGGCTACATAGTAAGACAAACCACAAAATAAAACAGGTAGTGTGGTTTGGAAGAGAGAGAGGGAGGGAGAAAGAGATATTTTGGTCATGATGAAGTGCCTTTAGCTTTTCCCGTGATATATTTTTTCTTTTACTGTTTGTTTTGTGTAATTGATAAAGTTACATAAGCAATGTTACAGTAAGACTGATATGGTATATATTTTCTTCTATTTGTTTTTAACTATCCATATTCTTTATACTTTAGCTAGTCATTTGTAAGTGTTGCCACAAAATACAGAGTCCCTCTTCAAGATTCTTGGTCTCATTGATAAAATAATTTAAAAATGAGCACAAAAAGGAATTCAAGGACAGTTTATTAGTACATTATAGAGAGGGAGAATTCCCTGAAAGTAAGGGCAAATAGAATTGGGATTTAGGCCAATGTCAGGAGGAGGGAGCCGGAAAGAGAAAAGAAGGGAGCAAGTTACATTTTGAGTGAGATGTCATAGGGTGGGCAGGGCCAGTAGTGAAAATCTGCAGGAAACTGACTCATTAAGGGGATAATTACTCCTATTTCCTTATATTGTCAAGTGTGTCATTTCTTCCAACTTTTTGACTTAGGCTGGCCTTCTTTAAGTTGTAAAACAGGTTTTCTCCTTTAAACCAAGAGGGATCTTGACTCTAAAGTAGGCCCTCTGCCTAGTCAGACAGAAGCACCTGTTGTCTTCATATATGAAGGGTTTTACTAGCCACCAACCATGCCATTTTTAATGGGAATTATCTACCAGCAATAATGCCCTTTGGAAAGGGCATTATCTACCAGGGTAGCACTGACCACCAATCAAGCCATTTGTTTCAGAGGAAGTGGATATTGATATTCATGTCTCAAATGGTGCCTGGGAAGCAGATGGTTGTAGAGGGCCCTTTTTCCTTCCTTTTCTTCCTGTGTAGCATCCCATGTTACTAGGAGAATGAAATTGAGTTTTTTTGTACAGTCTGAGAAAACATGTCTCTTAACTAGAGCAGCTAATTTACTTTCACAAAGAATTTATTTTGTCCTTTCCGTATGCCATGCATCCACTATTTTTTTCTCTCCTTTTTGTCATTTTTAAGATGAAATTCAAATAGCATAAATTAACCATTTTAAAACTGCAATTCAATAATATTTTGTACACAGTTCATAGTTTTTAGATTATTCACAGTATTGTGCAATTATCAGTTTTCTCTAATTTCACATTTTATGCTATTAAAATAACCTGTATTCAGCAAGAAATCAATATTCATTACTCCCTCCACTGATCCTCTGTTAAACATTAACCTGTTTTCTGTCTCTATGTATTTGCCTATTTTGGATATATCACACAAAGAAATCATTCAGTATGTGGCCTGTTATATCTGGCTTCTTTAGCTTAGCAATGTTTCTGAGGGTCATTCAAGTTTTAGCATGTCTCAATGTTTCCTACTTTTAATGGCCAAATAATAAATGGTCTTTTGTATGTCTACACCACAATTTGACTACCCATTAACCCATTGATGGACATTGTGGTTGTTCCTACCTACTGGCTATTATTAATAATGTTGCTATAAACATTTGTATACAATTTTCTTTGGACATGTGTGTATTAGTCAGCTGACATCACTGTAGCAGAAAAACCAAGCAAAACATACTTATAGAGGAAAAGGTTTATTGGGAGATCACAGTTAAAGGATTAGTCCATAATTGCAGTGACATTTGGCATGGCAGCGGCAGCAGCCAGGACTGTGGCAGATCATGAGACAGGAGGCAGAGAAAGAGACCAGAACCATGGGTCTGGATAAGCATTTTCAAAGGCCTTCCCCCAGTAACTCATTTCCATCAAACTAGCCCACATCCCAAAGTTTCCATAGCCTCCACAAACAGCTCCACCACCTGGGAACTGAAAGTTAAAACACAGGACCTTTGAGGGACATTTTATATTCAAACCATGGCAATGCATATTCATTTATCTTACTATTTAGCCAGGAGTGAAATTGCTGGATCATACAGAAATTCTATTTTTAATTTTTTTGTTATTTTGGAAAATGCAACTATTTTTATTTAAAATGCCATTTATGTTAACACAAAATACCTATAATTTTCTGTTAATATTCTTTTCTTTTATCAGTAATTTTTAGTTAGTGTACAAATTAATGGGTTTTATTACATTTCCATGCATGTATATCATTGTACATTGTTTGTGTTCACCACCCCATTACCCTCTCATGTACCCTTCCCTCCTTCTACTGTTCCCCTTCTTCCCCAGTAACAGTCCCCTTTGTGTTTGTCATATATATATGTGTGTGTGTGTATACACATATATATAAATATACATCAATATTTAAATCTAAAAATCTAGAGTCCACATATGAGAGAAAGCATATTTGTCTTTCTTTTCCCTCATTATGCTATCCTGTTGCTCCCTCTACACTCTCCTTATTCCTCTTTCTTCCCCCAATAGTTCCCCTTCTGTTTTCATCACACACACACACACACACACACACACACACACACACACAGAGTATACCTTGAAATCTAGCCTCCACATATGATACAAAACATGTGAAATTTTTCTCCCTAGATCTGGCTTATCTCTTTTTCCATCCATTTTCCTGCAAATGACATAAATATATTCTTTATGTTGTTGTTAGGTGTCTGACTCATAGTGACCATACTTACAACCGGCAAAACACTATTGTTAGTGCTTCTCTGCTATTTTCAGGGTTTTCAGTGGCTGACTGTTTTTTGGGGGGTGAGGAGTGGCTTGTTGGGCCCTTCTTCCAAGCCTACAGCACCTGGTGTTCACAGGCAATCTCCCATCCAAGTACTAACTAGGCCTGACCATGCTTAGCTTCTGAGATCTAATGGGATTGGACTCCACAATGGTACCACTGCAGGCACATTCTTCTTTATAGCTGAGTAAAATTCCCTTGCACACATATGCCACATTTTCTTTATTCATCTGTTGATGGACATCTAGGTTTATTCCACATTTTGGCTATTGTGATAGTTTCACAATAAACATGGATGAGCAGGTATTTCTGTGATATGCTGACTTTGATTTCTTTTGGTATATAACCCGAAGTGGTATATTTAGATCATGTGGTAGTTCTAGTTTTATTTTTTTTAGGAACCTTTATACTAATTCACATAGTGACTGCACTAACTTACTATCACACTATCAGTGTGTGAGGGTTCTTTCTCCTCACATCTTTTCCAGTATTTGTTGTTTGTTTTCCTGATACTAGCCATTCTGTTTAGGGTGAGATGGAATCTCAATGTAGTTTTGATTTGCATTTCTCTGATGACTAAAGATGTAAAATATTTTTTCATATATTTATTGATCATTTTTACATCTACTTTTGAGAACTGTTTGTCCAGTTTATTTGCCTGTTTTTGATTGGATAATTTGCTTTTTTGGGTGTTTAACTTTCCTAGTTCTTTATATTTTCAGAATATTAATCCTCTGCCTGACGCATAGCAGATAAAGATTATCTCCCTTTCTGTAGGCTGTATAGTCACTCTGTTAATTGTCTCCTTTATTGTAAGGAGCTTTTTAGTTTCATGCAATCCCATTTGTCAATTCATTCTATGGTTTCCTGAGCTATTGGAGTTCTTTTATACAGTCCATGCCTATGCCTATAACTTAAAGTGTTTTCCATATGTTTTCCTCTAGAAGTTTCAAAGTTTCAGGTCTTACATTAAAGTCTTTGATCTATTTTGAATTGGTTTTTCTACAGAGTGACAGGTATATAGTTTCATTCTTCTGCATATGGATATCTGGTTTTCTCAGCACCATTTGTTGAAGAGACTGTCTTTTCTCAATGTAGGTTTTTGGTAACTTTTTCAAACACCAGGAGACTGTAGATGCATGGGTTTATGTCTGGATCCTCTATTCTAGTCCATTGATACATATGTCTGTTTATGTCCCAGTCCCATGTAATTTTTGTTACTGTGGCTCTGTAATATAACTTGATGTCATGTATTGTGATAATTCCTATAGTGCTGTTTCCGCTCAGGATTGCTTCAGCAATTCATATTGTTGTTGTTGTTGCTGTTGTTGTTGTTGTTGTTGTTGGTTGTCCTTCCATATGAATTTTATAATTACTTTTACTTCTGTAGAGAAAGTCAGTGGGATTTTGATGGGGATTACATTGAATCTGTAGATTGCTTTTGGTAATATATCCATTTTCACAATATTATTTCCGCCAATTGATAAGTATGGAAGGTCTTTTGATTATCCAGTGTCCTTTTCAATTTCTTTTTCCAGTGTTTTAAAATTTTATCTGTAGCATTCTTTCACCTCTTCAGTTAGGTTTATACTTAGGTGTTTTATTCTTTTTGAACCTATTGTGAATGGGATTTTTTCCTGATTTTTTTTCTCCACCTGTTCATCATTAGTATATAGAAAAACTACTGACTTTTCATATTAATTTTGTTTCCTAATACTTTGATAAAAGGGTTTATCAGCTCTAAGAGTCTTTAGAGTCTTTTAAGTATTGGATTATTGTTGTTGTTGTTGTTAGGTGCCCTTCGAGTCGTGTCCGACTCATAGCGACCCTCATGGGGTTTTCAATGGCAGATTGCTTCGGGATTTCCTTGGGAGTGGGTTGCCACATCCTTTTCCCATTATAGGATTATAGCATCTGCAAATAAGGACAATTTCTTTTCCTGTTTGTATCCATTTCATTTTTTTCTCTTATCTTATTTTTCTGGCTAAGGATCCAATAATTTTATTGTGTAAGAGTGAAAAGAGTGTATGTCTTTGATTTTACTGGAAATGTTTTCAATTTTTTCCACTTAGTAGGATGTTGGCTATGTTGAAGTTGTTGTTGTTGTTGTTGTTGTTGTTGTTGTTAGGTGCCATTGAGTCAGTATCCGACTCATAGCGACCCTACGTACAATAGGGGAAACACTACAGTCAGTGCTTCTCTGCTGTTCATAGGGTTTTCAATGGCAGATTGATTTTGGGGAGTGGATTGCTGGGTCCTTATCCTAAGCCTACAGCACCTGGTGTTCCCAAGCGGTCTCCCAGCCAAGTACTAACCAGGCCAGACCCTGCTTAGTTTCCAAGATCTGACGGGATCCGATGCCACAGGGCAACGGCTGCAGGCCATAGTTGTGGCATCTTGAAGTATGCTCCTTATATTCCTAGTTTCTACAGGGCTTTTATCATGAAGTGATACTGAACTTTGTCAAAGGCTTTTTTTGCATCTACTGAAATGATCATGTGATTTTTGTCCCTGACTCTATTTATGTGCTTTATTATATTTATTGCCTTACAGATGTTGAAATATTCTTGCATCCCAGGAATGATGCTAACTTGATCACAGTATAGGACCTTCTTAATATGCTGAATTTCATTTGCAAGTATTTTTTGAGAATTTTACATTTTTGTCCCTCAGGAAAATTAGCCTATAGTTTCCTTTTTTTTTTTTTTTTTTCACAGTACTTAGGGCTTGAGCTCAGGGTCATGCACATACTTTGCAAGCACTCTATCGCTAAGCTGAACCTCCAGTCCATTTTTTATTTTTCATTTTCAGACAGGGTTTTATTAAGATATTCAGGCTGCCTCTCACCTTGAACCTGAAATTCTCCAGTGTCCACCTCCCAAGATGTTGGTTTTACAAACCTGAGCCATTGCACCTGGCTAGCTTGCTTTTTTTATTGGGAACTTATCTGGTTTTGGCATCAGGGTAATTATAACTACATGGGATGAGTTTGGTAGTCTTTTGTATTTTACGGACTAGTTTGAAGAGTATTGGTGTTCTCCTTTAAAAGTCTGGTAGAATTCAGCAGTGAATCCATCTAGTCCTGGGTTTTTCTTTGTTGGGAGACTTTATTACTCTTTAATTGCATTGTCCAATATAGATGTGATGAGTTGTTTATATGCTTTGAGTTAATTTTGGCTGTTCATATGTGTGTAGAAATTTACCCATTTTGTGCAGATTTTCCAGTTTTTTAATATAAATATTTGAAGTATCCACTAATGATTCTCTGGATTTCATTGGTATATATTTTAATGTCCCCTTTTTCTCTCTAATTTTATTAGTTTGAGTCTTCTCTATCTTTTCTTTTCTTCTTCTTTTGCTTTCTTAGTTTGGCTAAGGGTTTGCCAATCATGTTTATCTTTTCAATGAACCAACTCTGTTTTATCAATTCTTTGTATTCTTCTTTTAGTCTCCATTTCATTAATTTCTGTTCTGATTTTATTATTTCTTTCTGTTTGTTGATTTTAGCTTTTACTTATTTTTGGTTTTCTAAGCCTTTGAGATACATCACCGAGTTATTTGAGTCCTATCTAATTTTTTAATATAAGCACTGACAGCTATCACTTTCCCTCTTAGAATCAGTTTTGTTGTATTCCAAAGGTTTGGATAAGTTATGTTTTCATTTTCATTTGATTCTGGGAATGTTCTAATTTCCTTCCTGATTTCTTCAATGACCTACTGACTACTTAAGAGTGTATTTTCAATCTTCATGTATTTGTATAGTTTCTGTTGCTTCTTTTGCTATTGATTACTAGTTTTATCCCATTTGTATCTGATAAGATTCAATAAATTATTTTGATTTTTTTAATTTGTTAAGTTTTGCTTTATCACCTAAGTTGTGATCTATTTTAGAAAATTTTTCATGGACCTATGAGAACAAGGTGTATTCTACAGCTGTTGGAATATTCTGTAGATGCCTATTAAGTCCATTTGATCTATAGTAAAGTTTGTTTCTGAAGTTTCTTGATTTTTTTGTCATGAATGTTCTATCTACTGAAGAGACTGGAGTATTGAAGTCACCCACTATTATTATATCTGAATCCATATGTCCCTTTATGTCCACTACTATTTGTTTTGTAAAATTGGGTGCTCTGACATTTGGTGCATATATATTTAAAAACATGGTGCCTTGATGGATTATTCCCTTCACTATTATGTAGTTAACTTCTTTCTGTCTTTTGACTAATTTTGGCTTAAAGTCTGATTGTCTGATATATGGATGACTACTCCTGCCTTTTTTTTGACTTCCACTTGCTTGGTATGTTGACTTTCAACCATTCACTTTCAGTCTATGTGCATCACCACCAGTGTGTTTCATGCAGACAACAAAACTTTGGCACTTATTTTTTAATTGAATCATCTTGTGTAGGTAGAGCTTCAAATGTGCAAAAAAAATTGTGTTCTTCAGGAAAGACCACATGTTCTGCAACAAGCTCAGTAAATATGAAAAGAGTGAAATCAAATTATATGATCAAATGGGATACTGCTAGAAATCAATGATAAATATGTGGAAAGTAAAAGACCTATTCTTAAAAACATAGAGATGAATGAAAGTAAATCCACATTATGCAATTCTGTGAGAGCATTTTGGGAGTGGACTACTGGATCCTTCTCCCTTTCTTGTGTAACTATTTCAGTCCACAATAGAAAGTGCTCACTACTGAAAGGATTGTCCCAGTCCCATGAAAAAGGTACTAATTCTTCTTAGCAATCTAATCATTTCTTTTGGGGGGGATTTAATGAACATTTTTTACTGGAAATTTTTAATGTACAACTTAATGTGTTTCGTTCTGACATGTATTTCATTGTGATATTTCCATATATATGTTTCATTGTACATTGCTCACATAACTTCCCCTTCATCCTCTCAGGACCCTCCTTCCTCACCCTCATCCCCTGAACAATGGCCTCTTTTCTATTTTTATGTCTTTTTGTGGGAATGTTTATCTATATACATGCATCCTGATTTTGATTTAAGTCCAAACTTTTTTCTATAGTGAGCTATCTTTTTACAATCTCAGCAGTATTACATTAGTAATCTAGGCTGTTTGCATTATTGCCATCCTTTGGTGTTATTTGTATTATTATATTATTTCCAGAACTATTAAAGTTGGGCTGTTGACCTTTCTCTCCTTCTTCTCACCTCATTGACTCTCCCCTCCCCTCCCATCTTTTCCGTTTATTGCTTCCTTTTGCTAGATCACTCCCTCCTTCTTTCCACTCCCTAAATTGTCCCTTCTACTCTAAGGTTGGGCTGGGATTTAGCTCAGTAGGTAGAGTGCTGTGCTGCAGTCTCTGAGGTCCGGAGTTCAATTCCCAGCACCACAAAAATGGGAGAAGGACCTGGCAATCCACTCCTGAGACAATCCCAAAATAGTCAGCCATTGAAAACTCTATGAGGGTCGCTATGAGTCGGATACCGACTCAACAGCACCTAACAACAACAACAACGCTAAGGTTACATGAACTTTTCATTATGTTCCAATTTATGTATAGGATTTTTTCCTTCTTTTAAGTTTGATTCAGCTCACAGGCATGAGTGAGAACATGTGGTATTTCTCTTTGTGGGCTTATGTTCGTTCACTTAAGATAATTTTCTCTGATTCCATCCATTTTGCTGTAAATGACATTATTTCATTTTTGATTGCTAAGTGGTATTCCATTGTGTGTAAGTAACATAAACTTTTTTATCCATTCTTCTGTTGATGGGCCTGGTTAGTACTTGGATGAGAGAATGCCTGGGAACACCAGATACTGCAGGCTTGGGAGAAGGACCCAGCAACCCACTCCCAAAAATCAATCCACCATTGAAAACCCTATGAATAGCAGAGAAGCACTGACAATAATGTTTCATCTGTTGTAAGTAGGGTTGCTATGAGTCAGACATCAACTCAACAGCACCTAACAACAACAACATATAGTGCTGCAACATATATGGGGATGCAGGCATCACTGTAATAACCCGACTTTAATTCTTTTGAGTATATACTCAAAAGCAATATGGCTGGATTAGACGGAAATTCTACTTCCTGTTTTTGACAAGCCTCCATATGATTTCCATAGTAACTAGACTAATTTACATTCCCACCAGCAGTGAATTAGACTTACTCTTCCCACGCCACATCCTTGTCAGCATATTTCAGTGTTTGCTTTCTTAATGCTACCCATTCTGACTGGGGTGAGATATAATCTCAATATACTTTTGGTTTGTTTTTCAATCATGGCTAAGGATGTTAACTTTTTTTATGCATTAATTGGCCATTTGTATTTCTTTGAAGTAAAGAATTCAAAAAATTTTTAAAAAAGAGCAAATTCCTGGGGTTTTTGTATTATCTGATGTTTGTCTTATCTCTTATCCTTTGTTCACTTCAGTTTCTCCTTGCATATATCTTTAAACTCTTTGAATATATCTTCTGTAGGATACAACTCCAGCCTTTAGAGAATGTGAAGGGGTTCAAAGTAAAAGAAGCCACTTAGTTGATTCCTCAGGGAGCTGTCAGACATAGAAATATGCCACGACAACTGTTTAAGAACAAAGTTTGCATTCCCCCTCAGGCATCAGCAAACTACACTAGAACAATAATGTGCCCTTCTCTTGTTAGCCTCTGAGCTGGGGAATGAAAGATAGTGGGTAAATTAACAAAAATTCTGCCATGCACACTTACAGAAATTTAGTAGATTGCTTTTTTAGTAAGTACTTCCCAATTGCCGTGAGATTTTGTGTTTGATTCAAATTTCTCATTAAATTACAGTTTGAAAAATGTGGATTCTGCAGGCTTTTGACAGTTTAATTTTTACTTTAGCAGAGGGGAAAATCCTTGGATTTTCCCATTCCGTGATTCTCAGTCCTTAAATGCATCTAAATCCCGTCTCTCCATTGTATTTCCTATCTTTACAAATCCCAGTTTTCTATATTTCTTTATGTTCCTGCTTACTAAGATTTCTATTCATTCCTAAGATAATCTCCTTCTATTAAAACATTGTTGAATGTAACTAGTAATACCTAATTGCCTAATAATAGCTAAGAAGCTAATGTTCTGATTCTTCCCAATCTTTTAACCTAGAGCTACAGGTTCATTATATGCTTTGTAAGCCTACAATTGTTAAACCATGTGAGAGTTTTATGGAATGTTTTAACATGGTACAATATGATCTCTATGATTCTATCATCAGATATTCAGTCTCCATATTTCCTACTGCCTGAGCACTAACACAGTGTCACTTATATTAGGGTTATGTTACATGAGTGCACCACTTAAAGATTCTAATTTTTGTATTGGTAGGGTAATTAATCTTGCAGTTATTATAAGCAATCCAAAAATCTCAGTGCCTTAACAAAGAAGTTTATTTACAGCACACGCAAATTTTTTTTTGCATTTATGTTAACTCTAGTAAGGGGTTCTTTCTCCAAGGTCTACTTTCATATTTTCTCTAACCTCACTGTCATTTTCTTCAAACTTTTAGGATATCAGAAAGAGACAGAGGCAATAATTTCTCAAATGATTTTAGGAACAGGCATGGAACTGAAATTTTGTTATTGTTATTAGGTGCTATTGAGTCAGGCCCAATTCATAGTGACTCTATGTACAACAGAAACACTCCCTATGTGCCAGGCACATGATCTTTTTGATGTTTAAGTGCATTATTGCAGCCACTGTGTCAATCCACCTAGTTGAGGGTTTTACTTTCTTCCCTTGACCTGGAACTCTCCTAAATATAATGTCCTTCTCCAGGGGAAATGAAATACAGTACTTTTATCCATAATGCATTGGCAAAAACTAATCACATGCCTCCAATTCAAGGCTAAGAAATTTTGTAATTCTGTGAGACCAGGAAGAAGAAATATGATTAGTCATTATCTAAAACGTCTCTAAACAACTGTGCACATAGTTTGTAAAATGTATGTTTGTTGTTATTAGGTGTTGTCAACTTGGATCCAATTCACAGTGATCCTATGTACAACAGAATGAAACATTACCCAACACTGTGCCATGTCTGACATTATTGTCAGTGCTTTTCTGTTATTCACAGATTTTTGATAGCTTATTGTTTTAGAAGAGGGCTGTCAGGTCCTTCTCCAAAGCCTATGGCATCCAGTATTTCCAGGCCATCTTCCATACAAGAACTAACCAGGCTCCACTCTGCTTAATTTCCAAGATCTGACAAGATAGGACACCAGGATGGTATGTATGGCTGTGGACAAATGTATGTCTAGTAACTATAGGGCTGGAGAGTAACTCAGTTGATAGAGTGCTGCTCTGCAACTCTCTGAGGACCCAGATTTGATCCCCAGCACTGCAAAAACAAGAGAAGGACATGGCAATCCACTCCTAAAGCAATCCTGAAACAGTCAGCCACTGAAAATTATGAGGATCATTATAATTCAGACCTGACTCAATGGTACCTAACAACAACAATATGTGTCTAGCAAGTTAGCTATAATGTCAGTAAAATATATATTCAGGGGTGGGGTTTACCTCTGTTGGTAGAGCACTACTCTGTACTTTCTGAGGGCCTGGGTTTAATCCCCAGCACCACAAAAATGGGAGAAGGATGTGGCAGTCCACTCCCTCCCAAAAAAATCCTGAAACAATCAACCATCAAAAACCCTATGAGGGTCCCTGTGAGTCAGACATAACCCAAAAGCACCTAGCAACAACAACAACAAAAACAAGTAATTATAATCTCTGAGGCTTTCTCACTTATGTCTCTGGTCTCTAGTATCTGTTTAGTCTTATGTTGACTTACTTTCTTCTTTGTAATTGTTGACTTGCTACATTTCAAGGTTATGTATGAGTGTCTGGGGATGTAGCTCAGTGGTAAAGCACCTTTCTCTTATGGACAAGGCCCTGGGTTTGATCCCCAACACCACAAAAAAAATATTTATGAGGATTTCCTTATGTAGGATGGATTTGTTTCCCTTCAGAGTTGTGTTAGTCTTTTGTTTTATATTGTTATAAAGCTACTAAGAATACTAACATAGTGCTTCAATATCTTCTTTACCTCTCTCATTAAAACCTTGAATTCCAGCCAGGTGCAGTGGTGCACGCCTGCAATACCAGCGACTCGGGAGGCAGAGGCAGGAGAATCGCAAGTTTGAGACCAGAGGCAGTCTGCTTAATTTAGAGAGACCCTGTCTCAAAAAGTAAAAAAAAAAAAAAAAAGGGATGGAAGTGCACCTTAGTGGTACAGCACTTGCAAAGAATGCAAGCGTGAGGCCCTGGGTTTGACCTTTAGTACCACAAAAATAAAAATAAAAATAAAATAATTTATACTTTAAATGTTTTATTCAGGTTTATTTTCATTGATTATCACTGGAAAAGTTAGTCTCAGTAATCTAAAATACTTTTACCAGTAATTTGGAATACAGTCAGACTCTGAAATAAGTACAAATCAAAGAGCTGACTCCACTTTCTAATCAACAAAATAAATTATCTAATAATTTCCGATTTTAAAATCCAATCAGTTCCAAATTTTTCAGATTGCATGACTATGTGTCACACACTTAAAGATGACACCCAGTGAGTCATAACTTTGAATAAGTCCCTCCTCTTGAGTATAGGTAGATACTGTGACTTACTTCTGGCCAATAAAGTATGAAAAGTAGTTAGGCAACTACATTGTATAATATATGACTCAGTCTTAGAAGGTTATAGGAGATTCTCCTGCTGGCTTTGAAGAAATAAGTTGCTATGCTATAAAAAAAGTCTGAGTACCTATAGGAGCTGAGACTAGTGTTCAACTGACACCTATTAATAAAATAAGGATTTCCAGTACTATACCCCAAAGGAACATGAGTATAGCTGATTCAAAAAATGACTGTAGAATTTCATATTTCTACT